>LBNU01000236.1:116663-135882 GCA_014162995.1 Artemisia annua
CACAATCATCTAGCTCATTTTATCCAAGATTCAACCATTTTTTTTCATTTTACATTCGGTCGCCAAGGCAACCGATACCCACAAAATTCGTCCCTCGACCGATATTACAATTTGACTCCACATTGGAGTCGACCGATGTGCAAATCGGTCACACAAGGCAACGACCGAATTATTTCCGTCCCTCTGTGCATAGCCTTATTCTACTACTTAACTCGTCATTTTTCTTTATTTGTATATCTTTTATTTGCTAAAACAAGAAAACCAATATCAAATCCCACAGAAAGCAAAAACCGATTCTTCTACCATAATCAGAACTAAATATAGTACTACTACTAACAAACTGCCAACAACCAATTTGGGTTTTATAATTTTGTATGTGTCGAGTTTTGTGCATTTTACTAAGCGTGCTCCGTGCAATTGATTCCCCCCCCCCTCTTATGGCTCCGCCAAACTGCAACCCTTGTATCATAGCCATGTTATAAGTTCTATAGCCTTTTCCATAACGAGATTTTCTTTTAGTGAGTGTGATAATTTTTGTGGTGTGTTATAAGAATTTTATTAGGGAGGATGTTTATGTTATAGTGGTATTATATGGTACTCGTATATGCTAAGTTGGTGTGGCCTAAAATTTACAGCACCACTTCACCTAGCTCTCTAAGAGCATCCACTATGATAAAGCTTTTAAAAGTTTATATCATTATCACATTATCATTTTGTAAACTTTTTCATATTATAAACCTATTTCCACTATAGATAAACCTATTTGTAAAACTTTTTCATCAAAAGGCTTTGGCTTAGTTTTTATCCACCTCTGAAATACCCATGAGCTTACTGGAGAGATTTTGTGAATGAAAAGGTCAATGTTTCGAGTCTCGGCTCTTGCTCATTCCAGTTGGTGCCCATTGGGTTAAGAGAGTTGTCGGAGCTATTCTTTGTAAGGTGGACAATGCCTGATGTCAAAAGGCACCCGGAGTAAGGTTATTCCCGCCAATTCACACCTTAATTTGTGAATAATTAATGCTTTCAAATGAGCTTAATATTTAGTTAAGGAGGAAACTAAAAATAAAGGGTAAAATGCAAAAATAGTCACTAATGTATCACGAAATCGCAATAATGGGACCGAGTCATAAAGGTGTGCAAAAAAGCCACTAACGTTATGCAAATGTGCAAAAAAGCCACCGAGAGCCATTTTCCGTTAGTTTTCTCATTAAGTGCCATGTCATTGAGGATAGTATCGTCATTTTATTGTTCATACGTATTAAATTTGCCACCATAATAACCTCTGTGTTTGGGAATCAATTTGACATGATCTCAATGGCTAAATTTGCAAAGTAACTTACAAGTTTTAACCCCATAAACCCCCTACAACCCACACTTGCAAATCACGACTCGAGGTTAAAGTAAAAAAAACACGGTTTGCAGAAAATGAAAGCATCACCAAACACCGCAATAATCACCACCACTATAACCACAAACACCACCACCAACACACACCAAGAAACATCAACGTTGGTCACTACAACGACTGTTAATCGACCCCCACAACAACTTGCATGTCCACGATGTCATTCAGAAGACACAAAATTCTGTTACTACAACAACTACACCACTTCACAGCCTCGTCACTTTTGCCGTAGCTGCCGTAGACACTTGACTCATGGTGGCGTTCTCCGAAACATCCCTGTTGGAGGTGGCAGTCGAAAAAAACACTAAAAGAAAAAAAAAACCATGAACCCACCACCACTTCGGGGGGGTTTGGATTTCGGGGCTGGAGATACCACTTTTTGCTCCGCCGGAGTACCAGGAGTACCAGAGCACTAGCTGCCGCCTCCGCCCAGTGCGATGATGCCGGAAATGTGATGTTCCGGATTTGAGGGCAATGTGTTCTGTGTCGTCGTTGTTGGAGTGTTGTTTTGGAGGGATGTTTTGGCCATTTTATGTAGTTAATCTAGTTGTTTGTTGAATGGTTTTCTTTTGTTTGTAGTGGTTTATGTAAACAATCTTTTGGATAATGGTTAAGTGTTTGCTTTAACTGATCTTGATCTTTTGGCTACTCGATATCTTTTGGCAGTAATTACCCAAAATGGCACAAATTGACTATCCTATTGACCTTATGTGTAACACCCCCATTTTCATGAATCGCAGCGGATTTAGAGTTGGGGTATTACTTCATGGAAGCAAAGACAAGATAATAGAAAATGACTCAAAAAGAGTCGTTTTTAAAAAAGGTGTTATCATTCATCTATTCATCAGAGTTTTTATAGTAAAAGTTATACTTTTACCAAAAGTAGGTCCCAAAATACTTCAGGTTACGGAAAAACTGATGAATGATAACTATTATAGACGTCCTCATGTCCAGTGTCACACCGTGCCAGGGTTCCTAAAGTGCTCATATACCTAGGATACATGCTTAAAAGTCAACACTAGGTTGAGTGAGAGTCATAGGTTTAGGGTGTGGGAAAAGGGTTGAATACAAGTTCCATAGTGTTCAACTTAAACCCGAGGAAAATGGTTTTAGGAAGTATTATTGCACTAAGCTCATGAAACCGCACTGACAGTCCGGGTCATGGGGGCTGCAGACCCAACCATGAGGGGACAAGTAGGATAACTTGCCAAAGTTAATCCTTTAGGGTTTCAAGTATAGTACTTATTGGTTACCCAGATGAGGTAAACCAACGGGAGTTGTCAAACTCCAATAGATCTATCAACTATACTCGCGTTCACTTACGTAAAACCCGCAAGTGATTATGGCTCATGAATTTTAGTTATGTAATGGTGGCAGATATAGTATCACTTGTGCAATAACGATAGAAAATATTTGTATTCGGTTTAAAGCAAGTATCCCCCTCACAGGGTTTGTAAAACATTTAGAAAGTTTAAAAAGATGTGAGGCTACGAAACTCACCTAGGCTTTAGGTAAGTAGGGTAGGGGTTTAGACAGCTTACTCACGTATCCTGATGGTAGTGTAGGTGTGTGTATGTCAAGTCTTTAGTCTAGGTTTTCTTAGCTAATAACTCTTAGGGTTTTTATATATAACATAACACCGTTCGGGCCATCGTAATCCAGAAGTATAACTCCTCATATGAAGCTCCCTACTATTGTATTATGTTGCCAACATAATACCGTTCGGGCCATCATAATTCAGAAGTATATAACTCCTCACACGAAGTTTCCTAGTATTGAGTTACGTTGTTATTAAATTTTAGTTATAATATGACACCATTCGGGCCATCATATCTCAGAAGTATATGCAATAATCGTTTGAGGAGTCAGGGCACTTTAAATCGTAAACCCAGCAAACTCGTCAAAACGAAATATCCACATAGTACTCCTCGCATGAAGCTCCCTAGTATTGTGTCATATTCTAACTAGAAAATAGGTTTTGACTCTTATATGAAAATAGTCCGTTTATACCCTTTAAGTTTCTATATTTACACTTTCTACCCTAAACTTATATACTTATACTATCTAAGTATATAACTATCTAACTATTGCACAAATAGTCCCTAAACTTAACTATTCTAAAGAAATGACAAAAATAGTCCCTAGTGTATACTAACTTTTAATATTTACCTATTTTACCCTCAAGTTAACTATATTTGCAAAACTAATCCTTTTAGTTATGTAACTTGTTTTACTCTTTATCCTAAGGTTTCAAGACTTTGCATAAGGGGTCCTTGCACTTATAACTTTCAAGGAATGTCAAAAACAATCCCTGAACTTTATAGTTTCAAGAACTCCTATGCATGTAAACCTTTACAAAACTAGTCCTAAATTCAAATAAACTCTATTTTTATAAAACAACTAAGTTTCTAAGCTTATGTTTAACTTATATTTACTCAAATAAGTCATGTAATTCAGATTATAGCTCAAGTATATGCACATAATCACATAAATATGCAATTCGACTAAACTAGGGTTTCAAAATGGAAAGTAAGCCAATGATGGGTTCTAGGTTCTAGCTAAGGGTTCTAAGGTATCTAAGGTATCTCCTAAGGGTTCTAGGTCAGTTCTATAGCTAAGATATGCAAGGGTAAGGCTTACCTAGGTCGTGGGTACCTTAACGAGATTTCTAGGGTTTCTCGGCTCAAGAACTATATGGTGACTATGGTGAGCTACGCCTAGCTAGGGGGTGCTAGGCCGGTGGCTATGGCGGTTTAGGGTTTATGACGGTTTAGGGGAGGAAGAAGGTGACACAACTGCTAGCTAGGGTGCTTAGGTGGTGCTAACTTAGGTCTAGGGAGGTGCTAGGATGGTTGGTTACTAGTGGTGAGGTGCTAGGATAGCTAGGTTTTGGTTTTAAGGTTTGTTTTGACCTAGTTTTGCCTAGAAAGGACTTAGGGTTTGCCTAGGGTTTGGTGCCTAATTTGGTGTCCTATGAGTGTCTAATGACTAATACTAAGTCCTAGGAGGCTTGTACTAAGTGATGGTAGCTTATGGTAAAGATTTGGGAAAGTTTAGACCTAATTCCGGGAAGTTATGGCTTAACTAGGGTTTTGTGCTTATAAGGCTTGTACCTAAGTTCTATAGAGTTGTACTATGATCTAGGGGGTCTAATATATCCTAGGGTCACTATTGTAAGTCATACTTAAGTCTTAAACACTTTAGAGCACGTATAGATAAGCAATTAGGGTTTTAAAGTTAACTGTAAACACATAGGTGCACTTAGGGTTTCTTAGCATGTATAGTGTACTAGAGTGATAGTTTACTTAGTGAAAATATGTTTGTGACCTTGACTTGACATACCAGGATGTTTACATTGAGTAAACATAGTAGTGGTTGGCATTTGTGGATACGTGAGCTTGTCTAAGGGTTAGTTATGTCATAAAGAGATAATAAGGCAAAAATTTGGCTCGGGAAATTCCTATAGGCATTTCTAACCTAGTTTGGGCTTTATAAGGGCCTAAGTTAAGTTAGTAAAGCATTTCTATCCTATAGGGAGTTAGTGGGAAATTTGTGGGGTATTACATTATGCAAATGAATGTACAGGCACAAAACTACCCAAAATTACCCAAATTGACAATCAAGTTTGACTTTTGCAAATTAATGTACATGCACAAATCTACCAAAAATTACCCAAAGTGACAATCATGCTTGGCTAATAGTTATCTTTTGATAGTAATTACCCGGAATTGCCCAAATTCACTTGGAGCCTCTTTGACTTTTGCAAATGACAATCAAGTTTGACAATCTTTGTTTGACTTTTAACAAAGCATCATAACATAATTAACAAAGCAACATAACATAATTAATCAACAAAAAGATAACTTGATCATATAGTAATCGTTAACTTAATTGATTAACAAAGAAACATAACATAAGTTTTCTTTGACCACAAAACATTAAACTTCAAAGAAACATAACATAATTGATAAAAAAAAACATTCAAAGAAACTCTAAAGTCCTTTAACAAATGCGTGCTTGTTAAAAACCTTCAGCTTCGCTTCGGCAATCTTCTTCTTCAATTCCAAAAGCTCGATAACGTCGAACTTTTGAAGCTTCTTAAAATACTCCAAACACTTGAACATCTGCACCGAGGGACGCACAAGTTTCATTTCAGCCATGTACTTGTTCCTTTGAATAACAATATCAAGCAACTCTTGATATGCCTTAAAAAGATCTTTCGCATACTTCACATCTCGCTGTGTCTCCCTATCAAAATAAGCAGTTATTTGGTATGGTAACTCAGTTGAGTTAGCAGCCATTGCTAGTTCCTGAAGAAGCACAAATTGAGACATTCTTACACCTTTTGATACAACTTATGTTTTAGTGTTTTTGTTACTGGATGAATGAGGAAGTTACTTGGGTTATTTCATATAAATAGGCAGGGTAATTACATATGGAAATGTGTTTTAGGTGTGTTTGGGTAATAAATGCTAAACGTTTGGGTTACCAACATACACATCCCAAAATTGCCTAGTTTTTTTGGCTTCCATTAGATTAGATCAAAGGTTATGCAACCATTGACCCTAGTTAATATTACATAACCGGTAGATAAACTTTAGAACAAGTACATATTGTTATAATCTTCCACTACAACACCATAGCAGAAGCATAACAGATTATTGACCTAAACATAAAAGCATAACCATTATTTAGCATCATCCTTGGGTTTCTTATCAGCCATCAGTCTTCTCCTCTTGATTGATCTTCCTTGGTCTTCAAACTTGTCCTCTGCAAGCACTCCATCTTTCCCAACTTCATTTTTTTCAAGCACTTCATCTGGCTCATCTCCTTGTTTAGCAACCACTTTGTCCTTAATCACATCTCCTTCAACAACTGATATACATCCCTCATTTCCAACTACTACAGCACACTGATCATCTGGTATCACAGCCCCATCACAAACTCTTTGTTCACCATCTCCAACTACTTCAGCACACTGCTCATCTAGACCTCATCACAAACTCTTTGTTCACCATCATCACCATCAACATCCAAAATTGCAAACCTTTCTTCACCAACGACCACAAGTGGAACCAAACTGAAACTAATTGGTTCAGCAAAAATAGCATATACCTCTGTTCCTTCTCCAGCTGCAACTACGTCATCAAGTTCATCCAATGCTTGATCAATTTTAGCAAACATGTCACTAATCTCTTGAGGCTCTTCAGGCTCTTGAGGCTCTTCAATCGCATGTGATGACATCAAATAAGTACATATTATTGTCATCATTTATCCTATTTATTTGACTTGTTTTATTATATTATTTATGAGACTCGATGCTTTAATGTTTACTTTAGTAATTCTCAGGTAAAAACAAGCAATTGGTGAAACTTGGCAATTTTTGACTAATTATGGAGCAAAACTAGCAAGATGGAAAAATTCTACTGAAATCAAGAAGATGCGTCGTATCTCTCTCAACAGATACGCCGCAATATCATAGATGAATTCGAAGAACATTGCCTGACTTTGAAGAATGCGCCGCATGTAATTCTATCATGCGCCGCATATGAAACTTTGGTCAATGATTGGTGTTTTGAAGACCAATTATTAATATAAAGTTCAAGGGATTGCTCAACGAATAAGCAAGACCCGGGTCGTGATTCGTGTGAAGGTGAATGGAATCGTGGTTAACGACTCGTGAAATCGTGTCGTGAAAAAGTGAAAAGTGAATATTTTTGAATTTTAATACTAATTATACGAAATTACAAGCAAAAAAAACAAGTAATCATGTAAAAGGCACAAACACATAAAGCACAAATGTAAAAAAAACGTAAACGTGAGCTAAAAAAACGTCTATTTAACAATTTAAAATGTAAATTATAAGCTAGACTAAACCTACGGGCTTAAATGAAATTTTTAAAACTTTAAAATGATAAACGAAAATTTTAGGAAAAAGAAAAATATTTATTTTGCTTTTTATTTATTTATTAAAAATTAAAAACTATTTTTGTATTTCTATTTAATAAAAGAAAATTAAACTAATTATAAAATGAAAGATTTATTCTACAAAATTATTTTTTTAAAAAATCTTAATAAAATGAAAATGAAAATTAAAAATAAATTCAGAAACTATTTTTGTCTTTTTGTGATTTATTTTGAAATTAAAATTGATTTAAAATTCTAAAAACTATTTAAAAATGAAAAGAAATAGTAAATGATTGAGAAAAATTATGAAATTTTCAGGAGAATTCTAAAATATTATTTGAAATCTAGGAAAAATATAAAAAATAGAAAAATAAGCTAAAAAGTGCTTATTGGCTTAAAAATAGCTTATTACAAGTGCTTATTAATAAGCACTTGTAACAACTCTTAATGAAGCTAACACAGAGGGTTCAAAGTACTTAATAAAGCTCTAAGAAACAAGATTCAAACCAAAGTAGCACACAGAATACTCAAGTTGATCATTAAGCAGTTAGAATAAGCACTTTGAATAAGCAATTCCAACACAGAATAAGCACAGAACTCAAGGATCATTCAAAACACTCAAATATACTCAATGATGAACAAAAATAACAATAAAACTCAGAAACAAACCTAAAATGCACAAATACAAGTTCTATGTAAATTCAGCTAACAAGTGCTAAGTACCTACTTTGCAGGAGCTAATAAGCAGTCCTAAAAAGCTCTATTGTGCAAACTTATGGGGGCAAATTCAACCTAGTACTACATAGATCCCTAAAAACTGAAAAGCCCTATCACAAATATCCTAATGTTACTCTAATTGAGGCCAAGAACAGACCTGTATGAACAGGTTTGCAACAAAATTATGAAGATAGTTTGACTTTTAAATTATGAAGTGTATATTAAACATGATTAAGCTTTAAAATCTAAATCACAATCACAAAGTATAACAGTTAATCAAGTTAGCTAGAACAGAATTCCACTTCAGCAGTTAGAAATAAAGTTGAGATCCAATTTGACTTTCCTCTTAAAAACCTACTGATTTCTTGGTTAATCTGATCTAATGCAACCTAAAGCAACCTAACTCAATCAATTTTACAGACCTAAATACCTGTTATCTCATAGAAACACTTTCATCCAAACACTCCTATAAACAACATTTTGCACTACAACTCACAGATTCAGTCCAATTAGCTCCATAACAATGATCAAATCAATTGAAAAATCACTAATAAAGATCAATGAAACAGTAAACACCAATTGTGAACCTCAATATCTCAGAATCACAGTTTTACTAGAATCAATTTAGGTGCTATGCAATTTTACTAACAAGCTAATAGTCTAACTCCAAATCACTCAAACAGAGATCACACTAGTCACATTACACTAACAGTAGCTAATTGAACAACAATGAATAACAGGAAATCACTAATACAGTTCTATCAAATTAAATGCAGACTTGAAATGGTTTTTAGCACTAAACAATCACAAATGAATTCAGCAACTATAACACTATCAAATCTACTAATATAGAGTCCAACAGAAGCAAATAAACAGTTATACTATCAACAAAGACAAAACTAAGCAGATTATGCAAAATTAAGTGAAAAATCAAATGAAATTCTTACAAATCATCCCTCAGCTAAACAGAGGGGTCTCCTTTAGCTAGCCTATCTTTAGATAGGCCAAACATTTCCAGTGTTGCTGTTTGATCTATCAAAATTCACCATGGATCACCATCTTCATATACTGTTGACTTTTATTGTTGACTGAACATGAATTTTTGAGAAACTGATTCTGAATATCTTTTAACTATTCTATTGAACTCTAAAAGCTAAATTGAGCTTATTTAAAACTGATTTAAGTAAAACAAAACATTATTTTTGTTTTGTTTTTTTTTTTTCTGTTTTTTATTGATTTTTATACTTTTTGTAAACAAGTAAAGAGTAAATGACTTCAAAGAAAGGTTGAGATAAGCTTCTGAGAAACTTAAGGAAACAGATTTAAAGCTTTTTAACATTATTAAACACACTAAAAGCTACTAAAATTGACTGAGAGAACTAGTATTTATGAAGACTAAAACTAAAATTTATTATCACTACTAAACGTTTACAAAGGAATGAATTGAAATAAAATTTGAGTAGAAATTTGGGCAGAGTTTCTCTATCTAAAACTACATACATAACTGAGAAATGAGGTCTTCCTTTTATAGCCAAGCTTGGATCCTTCTAGCCCTTATTGTCATGTCATCAATCCGAAGTGTAGTGTGTTTCTTTTCAGTCTCTCATCACCCTTGGATTAGATTGTGTTACTTTGCTCTGATTATAGCCCTTAGATTAGAATTTGTGACGTGGATGAACCAATCCAAGACTGCCACCTAAGCCATCTGTGTGCTTCTTAGCCCCTGACACCATCTAACATTCCCTGACCTTCTAGAAGACCCAATTATTGACTATTGTACCCTTAATTGCCGTAATTTTGAGGGTCGGGTAATTAGGGTTCATGTGGCTGGGTAAGAAAGGTAATTGGGGGTGAAAAGGGAACGCGGGAAGGATTTTTTTATTTTTTATTTGTTTTGACTTTGTATTAGTGGGTTTGACCGTGGGATGTCATGGGCTCGGGTTGTGTAGAGTTTGGTATTGGGCTTTGGTTTTGCTAATATTTTTGGACTTGGTGGGTTTAATATTTAGGATTAGGATTAAGGAATTATTGGACCAGGCTTGCATTTGTTATTTTAGTAGTAGAATTACAATAAGGACCAATTGTGTAATCCTGAAAATCCTATGGACTGAATCTGTCATTTTCCAAATTTGTCCAAGGGTCTTTGTTGTAATTCCCTGATTTTCTGAGGACCAATGTTGTCATCTTTTGTCTTTTTCTCAAAAATCTCTCCAAGGGCTAATTTTGACAAAAGATGAAAGTTCAGGGACTAAAAATGAACATTTCTTCAAACTTCGATCAGGAACTATTCTTGAAACTTTACGAATCTTTAAGGATTTTCTTTGACATTCTGAGCTCTGATTCGACTTTTGGATTCACCAGCTTTGACTTTTCCACTCTCGTGCTCGTTTTTGCCGGTTTTTGTTTGATTTTTGTCCTTTTGTAAAATATCCATACCTGCACGATCACAAACACAAAAACATATATTTCTTTGGCATTTGTTAGCATTATTAGTCTATTTGGGTCGGTTTTTGGCAATGAAAAGGTATATGAATTAACACATACCAGTCAACGAAGAAGATCAAGCTTGTTCTACTCCAGATACGCTGCATTATACTTCGGACATACGGCATATCACTATCAAGACTTCACCAGAAACAATCCAAGATACTGAAGGACATGCGCCACATACAAGATCAAGATACGCCGCATCTGAAGACGGTGTACGAATATTCCAGAATATATTAATCTTAGACCCCACGCGAAGTTAAGTCAATGCGCCGCATCTACTTACTCGATGCGCCGCATCATGCCCTCAGACAGAAACTATAAATACCCCAAGACATATACAAATTTTGTGTGCAACAAAACCCTATGGAGACGAACCCATTCGAAGAAGCATCACAAGACACACCCTAAACGAAGATATCAGAGCTGTAAGAAGGTCCTGCATGTATTTAATTCATTAAGTAGTTTTGTTTTATTGTAATAGTACGCTTTAATTCATCAGGATTGATGGGCTTGTGGCCACCATACTGCTCCCCTTAAAATTCCATCAATGAAAGTCTATATGATGATGTTTTAGGTGACTTATATTAGTGCATTGATAACCTTTGTGTCTAGCTGAGCTTGTGGGCTACCATACCTGCTCCTCGCCTGCTTAAGCTAATGTCTTTAGATAAGTAGGATAGGCATAAGTGATCATTAAGGGTTACTCGCCGATATAATGAGATCCAACGAGACAGATTAGATTACGATACGCTTCATATAGGACTAGCAATAAAATAAGTGGCAAGCTACTTAACTATCAGGATAGGCCTTCTTATGCTTCTATTATCTATCTGTGTACGTGTTTGCTATTCCCTGATTCATGCTCATTAGTTTAATTTACTGTTTAATATAACTGATGAGTGTGTAAATACTCATCATTTTTACCTAATCTGAACTGCCAAAAACATCCAAAAACACCCAATAATGCATCAAAATAGTGAAAATATTCCAAAAGTGTGTTTTATATGTTCTAGATGCAAAATGTTTGAAAACAAATGAAAAACGAATAAAGTTTGCACAATTGGCAGTTTCAGTCCCTCAACTTTCACAAATTGTCAAATCTAGTCCCTGGTTATTTCAAAACATGCAAAATATCATAAAAGGTCCTTGGGGATTCATAAGTTGTCAAAACAAACCCTTTGAATATCAAAAATCACAAATTTACAACTTTGGTCCCCCAAGTTTGAAAAATGTCAAAAATAGTCCTTGGTGAATTTAAAAAGTGAAAATAGTCAAAAATAAACCTTGCACTATTCATAAATGACAGAATTGGTCCTTGTGGTAAAATTTTGGAAAATTACATGTTTGGTCCCTGAAGTTTCACAAAATGGCAGAAATAGTCCCTGGATTTTAAAAGAATGGAAAATATCAACATTGGTCCTTGTACTATTCAAATATGGCAAAAATCACCCTTGTGAGTACTTTGGAAAAATCACAGCATCAAACCCTAAACTTTCAGCAAATTACACATTTGGTCCTTGTGATTACTTATAAAACCAAATGGACCTAAACTATTATAACCCAAAAATCCAAATCCCAAGCCCAAACACAAACAGTCCAATCCCTAAACCCTTTACCCTTTTCTATTTCCCTGGCCCAACCCACAGGCCCAATACCCCCTCGTTTATAATAAACCCCCCCAAAAACCACCTTCCCCGTTCCCACCTCAAAACCAGATACCACCCTGGTTTTCTTCACCACTACCCCACTTGCCCCATCAAATCCACCGCCCAACCCACCATACACCTTCCCATCACCTCCACAATAAATGCCACCACCCCCACAGGTACAAATTGCAGTTACCAGTTTTGGCGCCAAAATCCAATTCAACGGTTTGGATCAAATTATCTACAACCAATGGTCAAGATGTGTTGGGATGTGCTCAGAAGGACCCCACAAACCCTAATTGAAGGCTATAAGAGGAAGAAGAAGGGTAGAAGACAGTGTGTAGTTTTAATTTGTAATTTTAGTGTCGAATTAGTGAATTTTCAAATTCTAGTGTAATCTTAAGCTTTTGAATTGTAGTTTCAGTTATCTCAGTGTATTTTGAACCTTTCTCAATCAATGAATTGAAGTTTAATCATTTGAATTCAGTTTGTGTGATTTCAAAATTTCAAATTTCTCAATTCTGTTTCATGTTGTTTGTAGCTTTGTTTATGGACTCTTAGGCTCACATAAGCTCCTAGAAAGCTTATAAAAGCTTTTAGAAACATTAAAACTCAGTCTAGTATCAAAAACAGAAAAATACCAAAAAAATACAAAAAAGACAGTGAAAATCAAAAATTTGTTGAAGAAGATGATCACAGCTGGAGCAGGGTGAATTTTGGATGGCCTTAGGTTAGTGATCTTGTGGAAGGTCTATAGGATTGGTTCATGGTCCTTGGTTCTTTGTGTTAAGCTGGATTGCATCTTGTAAGCCTCATTTTCAATATTTACCATATTCTGTATTAGTGATCATTTGCTGTTCTTTCTGAGTTTTTGTTGCTAGATTAGTGTTAATTAGTCATAAGATTGATTAGGTTAGTTTGTTTGATCATTAGAAATCATTGTGCCAATATTTTCTCACATTGCTTGGTTTTAGCTTAATCTGTTAATTAAGGTTCTGTGTGTTATTTGTGGATCTACATTGTTCATTTGGTCTTTAATACAGTCAAGGAATTAGTTCTAATCATTAGTTTAGGAATTGCAAGCTTAAAATTCAAGATTGTGGTTTAATCAGTGTGTTTAAAGGGTGTTTGTTTTAATCTGTGTTGCATGATCCTTCTGTTCATTTGTGCCTTTGTTTATACCAACAGCTATCTAAGGTCATATTAGAGTGGTATTGGTCATAAAATTTGTACCTAGAACACAGAAAGTCAAAAATACATTTGATCTCAAACCATTTGTTCTCTGTGAAAAGTTTTGGTTCCATAATCATTCATTAGGTGCATAAGTTGTTAACAAAGCTTAAATCACTTTCATTTTAACCATTAACAACTTATTAAATCACTTAGAAGCATTAGAATCTCACCAAAGTCAACCTAGTTCAAAAATTAAAAAGTCAAAAATCTCACAGATAAAAGTTTTTGAATAAAATGGATGATTTTCTCTAGGCTTAAATAATAAGTTTTAGACTCTGTGCTTTTGGGATATTATAGTTCTGTTGCTTATCTTGTTGCTAGTATTTTTGTTGAATTTTAGATTGCTTATTATAGTGCTTAATTTGTAGCTTTTATTTAGTATTTTTCTGAAAACCTCCCTTGTGCACAGTTTTTCACCCAAATTCCCAAGGGTGCACAGTGTTCATTAGTGGGCCCCACTCTTTGAGATTAAGCTTTTTGGAAAGCTTATCAACCATATTTTTAGTTCCAAAGCTTGTTTTGTGCTTTCTAGCTTATTTACTAGGGCTGCTAGTCCCATCTTTTTTGTCTCATTTCCACTGTATAAACTGAGTCAGTGTATACTGACCCATCAACCCCAACTTCACAAGCTCACCAAAAGCTCTACAGTGAACCATAAGCTCCACTTTTTGGCTCATTGTGAAGCTAACCCAGCCTATTTTTCATATCAAGTTTCATTTTAGACCCTAGATCACTTCTGTGGGCCCCACAAGGTCTGCAAGTTTGTCCCAAGTCTGTGTAAAACTGTGGTAATTTTGGATTGCTTATTTGTGCTTATTGCTTATTCTGTCATATATGCCTGTTGATTTTAGTTCATTTAGGTCCCATTAAGTTGTTTGTAACTTATTTAATCATCTGTGATCATTGTATGGCTTCTTTCTAGCTTTTGCATAGCTAGTTTGACCAAAGTCAAACTGCTTAATCATTTAGCATCTCACAGTGCTTATTTTTGAGTTTCATAAAAAGAGTTTTCATAAAAGTTGTTCATTTCTGTCATATAATCAAGCCTCAAAAAGAAAAATCCAAAAATAATCATTTTTTTAATAAAAGTGATAGTTTCTATTTAATATTTTTAAATTTTAATTTCTAATTTTAAAATTTGTTAAGTAACATTAAGTTTTTATATTTTTCTAAATTACTTTGTTGTATTAAGTAGTTGTGGTAATTTTCTCATGATTTTCTGTGATCATCTTGTATTTATTAGATTTAATATTAGTTTATTTAGTAATTAATTAAAATTGTTAATTAAATTAAATCTGTAAACATTTGTTCTACAGTAGTACTTTTTTATATTTTTCCTTGAATCCTTGCATGATTTTGTGTTTGTAGTAATTTTCCTAGAATTTTTACTATAGCCCTTGTAATTTTTATATTTAATTTTATTTAAATTAGTTAAAACATAAAAACCAAAAAGAAATTAGCATAGTTGTTAGAATTTAATATAATTTTCATTTTTATAATTTTCCTAGTTTTTTAATCTTAATTGAACCTGTAAAAATTATCTTTGTAATTTTCTCTTTTCATTTTCTAATTTTCTCCTTTTAAATAGTTTAATTAGACTTTAAATATTAATTAAGTTTTTAATTTTGAAACAAGTATCATCTACCACAGGCCCAGAACGATATACAATATGATGCTTCAATAATGCCTTCAATATATCGATACATATCTACATATTAGGGGATTCCTACCAGAATAATAAATGTAGAGTCCTACCAGGGGATTTGAAGGACGTGCACGCACGCAGCATCATCACCAGATACAGAAACAATACAGCATAAACAAAACACAGATCTAGGATGCACAACCCCACAAAAACGCTTGCCATTAAGTACATCATACATAAGCCTCATTCCATAACAGAAAAGGACGTGACAAACATCACTCCTCTCCCTAGATCATTCAGGATGCATCACGCACGGACATGACCATGGCCTTAAACAAATTTGGCTCGGTGGCAAACTACAACTAGGGTCAAACGATAGGTCAAACAGAAATAGTCCAATCAAATTCACTAAAATACAAGTAATAAGTTTCTAATCAGATATATTGAGATCCATTATACATTATAGTCAATCAAGGTCCAAATAGAACGTTCAAAACAGAAGTAGATAGCAAGGTTCAAACATAAAATGGTTCATAGCAATGGCATTAGGAACCCTAAACAGAAGAAAGACAAAGAAAGAATCATGAGAAACCATACTGAAAAGGTCAGCAATACTGAACTTATTCAAGCAAGCAAACAGAACAAGATGGCAATTACTGATTTTAGGCAATCACTCTTCTTCGACTAAAGGAGTTAGAAGACAGAATTACTGGTCGTTCTTAAATCCAGATTACTGATTTTAGTTGTCTTTCCATTTAGTAACTTCCATAAATAGCGATTCTATTTTAGTAACTTTCCCGATTTAAAATTTCTTTTAGCAGGTTCCAGAATTAGTAGTTCCATCTTAGAAATTTTCCTTATTCTAAGTTCCAAAAATAGAGGTTTCCAAATAGAAAGTATCAACTTTAATTATTCTTAAGTTATGAAATATATTATTTATGATTACGTTTGTTTTTACTTATATGGATAGTTTAGGATTTAATATGTCAACTGCCAAAATTAGGTTTACTATAAATATACTAAATTTAAGGGTTAATTATGAAAATATAACAAGTTTATATTACACCAAGTCACCCGAAGAATACATAAGTTACTATTTAACCCTCAAGTTAACCAAATTACATTTAAACCCTTTAACAGTATTAATACAATTAAGCCTTATAAATCAAATTACCAATTAGTCAAAAGAATCATATTTACAAACAAGCATATTATTACCCAATTCAGATCTACACCTTAGAGTACTGTATTAGACATTAGCCGCAGGATTCGAATTACACAATTACCCTAGTTATAAAACTTATGTAACTTAAATCATAATTCATATAATTACATTTAGCCATACATATCAATTTACACAAAACATTCTTATATATTATTTTTCCAAGATGCTTCAAGTCCAGATTTACACTTGTATCCCTCAAATTTAATTACAATAGCAATTCATTAATTTTAAATATAAAATACCTTTTTATATCCTTATTTACAATTTAACACATATGGCCCTATATAATTTTTACATTGTTTAGTACCTATTAAACAGTTACAAAAATATCCGCAGTTTTATAAAATTACGAACAGCCCTCTTTACTTTTATTTCAATTCGGTAATATAAAAATATTAACAAACCTAATTTTATCTCAATCATTACACCATCATTTTTATACCTTAAAAACATCATAATGACCAGATTCAATTGCCAAACCCTACCCTAGATCGAAATGTTAGGTTCTTTTATCTTTTTTTTTTTTTTTTTTTTTTTTTTTTTTTAACGACAAGAATTTACCACAAAATTATCCAAGGTTCAATCAATGTCCAATTTTGTATTTTCTCTGTGGGGTCTTTTAGATTATTATAGAGGTATGAAAAATAGTGATCAAGGCCCCAAAAATTCTTTAATCAATTATTTAGGTTTTATCACGTTTTTAGGCGTTTAAATCACAAACCTTACTAAATCATTCATGCTTCGATTATATCATTTTTATTTGGGACTTATATGATGTAAGAAACATGCAGAAAAATAACCAAACCAACTTCGTGAACATGTAGAATATGGCGTGGTGAAATTGATCCTATCGAGCAAACACAAAACACCAAGTAAATTACTCACGAGCTCACGACACGATCCCACGACCTTGTAAACCATTTTTCACAATCATTATGATGGTAAGGAACTCAGAGAAAATGGAAACGAAATTAATAACAAAGTTGATGGATCGAAACAAGTTTTTACCTTATTTTGAATAAATTCGACAAACAACAGCATATAGGGCTCTTGTAATTCGTCATGTATATTTTTCTGGCTCCTTGGACTAGGTTGAACTTAGGAAAATTGGTTGGCTCTCCAGAAAATTGTTATAGTTGTTTTTAAAAAATCGTTCCCATGCCTCAAATAAGGACTCATCCGGAAGCTGTCTGAAGTTGACTAATATCATTTCTAACTAGTTACCATGATGGTGAAGTTATTTTCTAAAAACTTGTAACATATCATCAAACAGTGTGGATTGAATTTCTTCGGGAGACGGATCAAACCAGGCAGGTAGCCATGATGATAGAGAATATGGAAAGAGGTACTAAGCGAAAGGCTCGTCATCGGTTGGACCACCACTGCTTCATACTCTGGGTGACGGTAACAAAATTTATCGAGATGCTTATTTGCATCGTCACCCGGTAAACCGTGGAAGCGACAACGAATTCATGACTTGCTGGATCATGTGGTGCTTGAGTCCAAAATCCGTGGAACTGATAGTGAGTGTGCCAACTGTCCTCCCCTCCCCTCGATAAGTAGGCTGACACAGCATCTCCACTTCGGAGATCAGGAGTCTGCATCCCAGTTCCAGATTTCGGAGGGGTGGAGGGGGTGGTGGTCATCGTCAGGCATATTAACGGATATTCTGCAGCAGCAAGCAATTCAGCTATTCTCCTTTGACGATTTCTTCGTTGACTGGGCGGAACGAGTGCGCATGCACTAAAATATTCACAAGTAAAACAAGACCGAGGCAAAAAACATGTGAATAACAACCAATAACCACGTGTGACTGGCTCTCTTGAAAAGGTACCAATCACAAGCAAGTCAATCGCAAGTTTTTAATCTAGTTGGGAATCTTATTAATGGTCACTACACCCAGTTGGGTTGTATTCGCCTTGATTTGCGGTGGTAATATATTTACGTACTATTTAACAATAAAACAAATGGTTTGGCTTTTGGGTGTGTGTGAAAAAACTTGGAAATTATTTTTGGAACGATTCGTTAAACCGAATCTTCCTTCAAGACTACTCGCAGGGTGGCTTTGGGAGAGAAGAATGGATCTCTTTCGGCTCGCAACTTTAATGTCAGAACCTCGTATCAACTGTATAGTGTTGTAATCTTAAAGAATCCGAAGATAATTTAACTTCACAATTTGTTTGTTTTATATGATTTCTTTGTGTTGTTAACATTTAGGAAAAGTTTTAATGACTTTTTTATGATTATGATTAAATTTTTACAAAAAATTTACAAGTTGATGTGATTTGTACAAGGAGGGTTTTGAAAACCACTAACCTAAACGTTTTTAAAACACGCAACAAACCTCCCCGCCAAACTTTTGACTTCCTCCCAAACTAACCAGTCACCTAGAGGTCAACTAAGTCAATCTTAGGGAGAGAGTGTCAATTAATGATCCGTTGAACACAGTGTCTCACGGGTCGTTTATCCCAACAGATTGAAGATTGTGTTTTGGAAAACGTTCTGGAAGATGATTTAAAGGAAGAAGTAACCAGATAATGATTAGATTGATTTTACCACTAATGATGCTTGAAATGGTACTTGGAACCAGTATTAAGATTGCACACAATCGATAATAACAAATATTACAAAAATATTAAAAACGTAACTGAAAATAGTACAAGGACTAAATTGACAAGTCTATTTTTAACTACAAGGGTGAAGAATGAAAATTTTAAAACTTTAAACTTAAAAGAAATAAAATCTAAAAAGAAATTTTACTATATTATATTATGTTAATATTAATTATAATAAAACTTTTTAATTTAATTAAAACCTATTTAAACTAATTCTAAAAAGATTTTCTATACAAATTTAACTTAGAAATACAAAAATATTTTCTAAAATATCTAAAATGACTTAAAAAAGATTTGTAAAAATTAAAAAGAAATATTCTTTGCTTTTGTGGAGAT
>LBNU01000241.1:0-13414 GCA_014162995.1 Artemisia annua
AAGAGGAATGACTTTCATTATATTTCGGTTCCAATCCATTGGAGGTTTAGGATGTGTCAAATTAGACCTTTTTTATAATAGTATTAAAACATAGGTCACTAAGTTTATCACCCTATGATTGTCAAATAGGTATATCTGACCGTGTGCCACACAATAAGGATTTGTATTCCAAGCACAGAGTCATGTCCTAGATTCCAAAACAATGACCCGAACTAAGTAAGACACCCAAGGTAGAATACACTTACTACAAGCAGAGACAGATCAAACATGAAAACAAGAATTATCACAACAACAGATTCTGTTAGTACTATTTCAACTAGTCAATTTTACTAAAAATTGCAATAATAAAGACAATTGTTAAACTGAGACTTCATAAGTAGAAGATTATCATTAACATCTGAATACTGTATATAACTTTGAAATCTTTCTACAGTGTTAACATGGAGAGTGCTAATCAATAAGCATAAAGTATAACACCTTTTGCAGCTATAATAACAATTGTTTTTTAAGAGCAAAGCCTTATACAGGATATATAGCAAATTCCCCAAATCAAGAACTAAGCAGTTAATGAATTTCAAAAGCACGAAATGAATTTCAAAACATAACCATTATATTTAAGACTTCAACCAAGCGATATCTGAAACAATAATATATAGTAAAATATTAATTAACAAACAGATGAATTAAAAAATATCAATAACATTACCAGTTATAAGCAAGAATCACTCATAATCTTCCTTTTACTTGTGAAAAATGAGATCTAATAGAGAGCAAGCGTTTTAAATCTAACACATAAACATTTAACGATTATAACAGCCTTACTAGAAACGATTTAATAAACAATTCTAAATACACAATGAAAAACATAGAAATCTAAAGCACAACGGAACAAAAAACATAAACCCTTCGCACAAAATTAGAAGAAACAATTGTTACTTACAAGAGAGCATGGAAAAGGAGACAGAGAATCCAACTTTTCTGTAACACGAAGAACCATCTACATTTTCCCTATCCTAATAAGCTTGTGCCCTTGGAAGCTCGCTAAAAACCTGAGATTCCATCCAAAGAAGTCACCATGGGTGCGTTTGCGAGAAGTGAACAAGATCCACACAATTTTTTATTTCTTTTCTATTTTTCTCCATTTTTTAGTGATTTGTTCATATTTTTAAGTTCTAAGCTGAATTAGATATCTGAAAAGCTTAAAGCTTTGTCTAGTCCCGGTTGGACGAGCTTGATATCGGACATTATTAAGAGGTGGCCAGAAACCAACTAAAGAACCTTAACAAGAATTAAAATGACTTGGTATTTAAATGACATTTAATCACATGAAAAAAATGTGAATTTTAATAAAGAATGTACCGTATTGACAAAGTAAACTAAGAAATGAGAGTGTTCATTACACTAAACCTTGTTCAATCATCTAAGATACTAACTTTAAACCGCACATATGACGAATAAATTAATATAGAAAAAGCAATAAAAAACGCTATTCTAACCGTGACAATGGCAGATCAACAATTTTGTTTTTTGAAATCTTAATTTTCTGATGATCTAAAAACTCAAAAACGAGAAGTTATCTCATTTTTCTATAAATTAGCCGTGATCGTGTTGCGCATCGCGTAACAGCCAGACACCAGAAAATCGGACACCTCATCAATTTACGTATGCATAGGCAAACGTCAAGAGTAACAATTTTATACGAAGTACCTCCGTATAAAATAAGTCTAATATTTGTCTATACATTTTTTATTAAAAATCACTCTCATAAACTGTACTCATGAAGATATTACTTTATTTATGCCAACCAGACGATTTTACTAAAAAGCAGAATCAAAACGGAACACCGCGGTCACAATCTATCTGAAAACGAGCCCCATAGTCTGCGCACATATCAGAAAGTACATCTAACCATCACGATGAATGTTTTTCCAATCATTTCAAAAATATAGTACACTCCCTCCTATACATTCGCTATTGCCCGTAGCCTGAAAACCCATATGGCTTCTACAAATGTACCAATGCTTAAAATTTAAATCACATATCTTATATATTACGCGTAAAGCTTAAATTTAACACATCATTTCACAAGCCGGTCTTATTTATAAAATGTCATAAACAATATTCATGCAATCGCTATTTCCCATTGCTATCGCATTTTGCTAATTTTGCTACAGCAAGATCTAACAATTCCAGTTCCTTGGTCTGTAAAGTTCAAAGCTTCTCTCTTCGATGCGGAACACACAATGTATTCACTTCTACAACGTGTGAGCCTTCAGCATCTAGAAAAAAGTATCACTACGCACTTAACATCTAGCTGCTAAAGTTTTGCTCTTGAAAGAACGTGGGTAATGCAAATTAATGACATAGCTTTACTATTTGGAGTTTGTGCATTGACGTCAGGGGAATTCTTGCACTCGGTCTAGTCTCTTTCCATGCCTCGACATAGTTCTCAAATAGACCTTTTCCACGTCGCGATGCTGCTGTGCCTGCAGTGATGAGACCACTATATAACTATTTGACTTTACTCTATTTCAGTTACTAGCATTTAACTTGAGGTGAGTTCATACCTTTCCTGTTTACCTTCTTTTATACCAGGTGTGTGTATTGGGGAGGATACAATGCTCTTCTTTATTAAAAATCACGTATTTGGTTGGTTACTTTGTAAACATATGAATTGATTTACTCGAAAGTACTTTATGTGCTTGGCTCAATAAATGCAGATGGTTTGGTGGTCGGGTGTTGGAAGAATTAATTTCAATCCGCATGACTTGATTTATTCGCTTACAAATGATTGGATCTGAATTTATATGTTTGATTTTTGGACACAAGCGTTTAAATCATATACTGTTTCCAGAAATGTAGTAGTCGCCCCTACCTCTACGCGATATTTACGTTATACTTGTCTATAGACATAACTATGGGTTCAGTGATGAAATGTATTGCGCAAAACAGTCTGGTTCTGGACTAGCCTGAATAAGTGGATTTTAAATTGAACTTGTCCTAAAACTTAATTGCGTCGAGGATATCTAAAGCCTCTATACATACGCACAGCCTTGAAGGTCCCACTAGGTTATGTTGAGCCCTACCTTCAATAGAGCGTTAATTCCCCTGTGGGAAGCGCGATTGATATAGATAGATCTATCGGGGTAACTCCCCCCCGTTCGGTGGTCCAAGACGGGTCAATGCGGGCGTATTACCCAGGTCCGAATTAACGAAGTGTATTGGGTTAAACACTCCCCTATGGGCCGCCTGATTATTATTTATGTGCTTATTGTAGCGCCTGGAACTGTTTGAGCTTCGGTTGCATGAACTTAGTGCTAGCGTCGATAGACTGTTATTTTGTGTGACTTATATTCGTTGTAATGATCACAGACTCTGCTATGGTCCAACTAAATGCTAAATACTTAGGGTCTACTTTACTGATATTTTTCATGAGCTGTGAGTAAAAGCAGTAGTCACTAAAACTGAACTTGATTTGTATGTGAAAGGTTATTCAACTCGAAAACCTTGTGGTCCACATTACTACATTTACTTGAAAGTAAACTATATTTTTCATGACATTGTGAGCGACACAATGGTCACAAAACTTTCTATTGAAGCTCACATCACTTTTTACTCTGCATTGTTATTTATACAAACCTATGAACTCACCAACCTCGTGTTGACATTTTAGCATGTATTTTCAGGTTTAGAGCGATAGCTTACTGTTGGAGGCTTTGGCAGGCGCATGGCATGGTCATAGATGATCTCAATGTATTTGGGACCGTCTTATTTCTTTTATGGGCTTATATTTCCACATTGTTTTTGGAACATTGTAAACGAAATCCTTTTGAATATGAAATTCTATTAACGGTTGAGGTAAAACCGTTCTTTTGTACTTTGTTGTGTGATACCAATTTAGTAGCACCCAGTGACCTGAATGCTTCCGCTGATCCATTTTGGGGGTGTTACACCATAGTTGACCCATTTTTTACATGTTTTTCAAGTGATTGTCAGTAAGTGGATGTTTGACGGCATTTGCATGGACGCTTTCCATTTATGTTTTATTTTAAAAACAATAGCTTTATTATTAGGGAACTTATGCTTAAACTTAGTATGTCTTGATCTTTCAAAACTATTTCGAACCTGTTGTAATTTGTAATATTTTTCAAGTACTTTATATATGGTGTTTTTCGTATATCTTATTAGTTGTGCCTCGCACTGTTGCACCTCGTGTTTTCGCTTTAGGGGGTGTGACACTTGTTGACCCTCCTCGGTGAGAGTTAGGTCCTCCACCTGGACTGGTACGAGGTGGTTGCTGTTTAATTCTGAAACCAAGGGTTGTGAGGGTTGTTCACCAGACATGTTGAGCTAAAAACTTGTTAAAATGAGAAAAATACTATGCTTTTTCTGGTGAGAAATAAATGAAAATAGATAAAATTTTGTGGCTATTTTGTGGCTATTTTGTGTCATGTGCCCACGGATGGCCCAATATTTACGTATGGTATGTAAAACGTGATTAGGTTGAGATGGTTGTGTTGTTTGGTTTTCAGTGTTGAACAGTAAGGACCGAAAGATATGATTAAGAATCAAGAGTTTGAGTAACACTAAACAAACCATGTTAGTGTGTGTTTTTACTGTGTGAAACAATGTAATAGTGTAGAGAGGATGATCCCTCTTTTGTGTGTGAGATGTCTTTTATTTTATATAGAGGTATTTAGGGTTTAAGGATAAACCGCACCCGGATAATCAACGGTTGAAGACAATATTTACAGGTGGCGGCTTCTCCTTGGCTCATACCAGGTCGTGCTCGTCTTTACTGTTCTTGCTTGTGTGTCTCTCATTGTCATATGTCAGATAATACATCTTAACCGTTAGTGATAGTTGAGAGACAGTTGTCTTATGCGTGTCTGTAGCACGGCCTGAGTGCTTTTCCCAGGCTAGGGATGGCCTGGGAGTGCGGATGGGCTTATCAAGTGTTAATAATGGGCCTTTGTTAAGTGTTGATAATGGGCTTGACTTTGGCGTATAAATTAGTGTGGGCTTAGCCATTAATATTGATACACTATCAATATATTTTACCATTTTGTCATGGTCGGCGAACACAAATTTGAAAACACCCAA
This sequence comes from Artemisia annua, assembly GCA_014162995.1. Classification (NCBI taxonomy): domain Eukaryota; kingdom Viridiplantae; phylum Streptophyta; class Magnoliopsida; order Asterales; family Asteraceae; genus Artemisia; species Artemisia annua. The sequence continues at coordinate 5,104 of LBNU01000241.1, forward strand.
CAAAAACAATTTAAGAACACACACTCGCATGGGGATGACTCAGTCGAGTATACAACTGAGTTATGCAAAAAGAAGGATCGACCAACACCATGACTAACCCCATGTAATTGGGGGACACGTCCTGCATGGCAACTGACCACAAGGTCGGCCATTCATTACGGATGGTCTAATGTAGCAGAATTACGTATTTCAGGGGATGGTGAGTCATTCAAGGGACTTGGCATTTGAACAAGAATCTTTGAATGTTTCCCAATCAATCGGAGTTTGATTTATGAGTCCGAATGAGCTTGTGAAAATACTAACTCGTCTTTTCGTCCTAGTTCCGTAAAATAAGTCAGACTTCAAAAGTACAATGAAAATAGAATAGGTGTGAGTATCCCTAAGCTTATAGGTATCAGTTTAGATTTAGGTTGTTCTTTAGCGATAGAGAACCGTCGTATCAGAAATCGTTTGAAAAAATAGGAAGTCACTTGTCTCTTAGATTGGAAGTTTTGATAATACAATTGTTGTATCGAGACTTTACCCTAATTTCCTCAAAACAAAATGTTATTTTATTGACTTGTTTTTATACATATAATAATAGGGAGTGATTTGCACATTTTTCTTTTTTATTTGCACATTCAACATACAAGTTATTAAAACAAGATATAAATATGGTATAATTATTTGATGCAGTAATTGAATGCAAATCAATTCCCATCCTAAAAAGATTCTCATCACAATGTGTTCTTGAGCAAGATGGTCACGTAGTGACAATAGGAGGAGGTCAGTCAGACCTGTTGAGATTGCAGGATCCCCTTGGGTCACAGGCACCAATAAACCCATCAAACTTTTCAATCGTCTTTACTACTTTAATTGTTTCATTTTCTATAATTTTAGAAAACAAAATCGTGTTTTCACAAATGACATATTGCTACATCACATCATTAGTAACATTACATCAAGTTGTGCTGACCTTACTTCTAATTTTGGAGAAAAACTTAACAATATCTTACGGATATACAACTTTAAGCATGATATTTTAGACACGTAGTCAAAAGGTCAAGCATTAATGTAACGTTATACAAAAAGAAATAAATACTGCAGAACATTATTATTTGTTCTCTAAAAACAGGTTTTTGCACAAATAACGTTGATTCGTAAGGACATTAGTTTGTTCTCTACTGTTTAGATATCTTCTTTTCAATAATAGTAATCAATTTTTAGAGCTCAACTTTCGTAGTGTATTGAGTGTAAATTAAGGAGTGTATAAAGTTGTTTATCAATATTAAAATAAGACGACTTGGATCACGAAATGTGACCTTGTTTACTTTGACTGCTATGAGCAATAAATATGAAAGAAAAACCGAATGAAAACTATATATTATCTAAAAGGATATTGATTTATTGAATAACTTATTTAATACCCAACTTCACATCACATGGGTAACAAGTACATAATCAATTTTATTGAATACTCTGGTCATACAAATTTACCTTGCCAGGCTCATAAATATTTTATAGTATGCCATGTCTTGTTATCACACTAATTTTTTTTTATAGATATTTATAACTTGTGTCCCACGACATGAGTTAAGCATATCAATAGGACTTCATGACTCATCGAAAATGACTCAAGGACCTATATTTATGAGTCCTTTTAATATGCTTAACTTGTGTCTCTATTCTCTAAAACACAAGTTAAAAAAATATCCTAGTTATTATTATTGTTATTAAGAGCATAAGGAGCCACAACACGAAATAACACCAAAAACTCCGCCACGTCAGCGTTACATCATTTCAACACCAAATAACATAACATCAAAAAATCATCCGTTATCATAACACCACCTTTTGGGACCTACTTATACCAACGCAAGTTACAACGCCAACGTAATGCTAGAGGACTCGGAGTGGGAAACGCGAGTTAACGGATACCAACTATATCAAAAAGCCATGAAGGCGTTATTACTCCTTTTGCTCTCATAACATAATAGTAATATATTTAAGGAAGGTTAAAGAAAAAGTCAAATGATCACAAGAAGCTTTAATTTAGCGGCCTGCTTTTGAGTAAAAACTCTCATTTGCAATAATTTTAACAGAGGAAATCGTTTTCGTTTATGGATATGATTTACAAAATTTATTGTTGGCATTAGGGCTGTAAACGAACTGAACGTTCAGTGAACATTTTATGAACTGTTCGGTAACCGTTTATTGTTTATTTATTAAATGAACGAACATGAACAATATTTTACGATCGTTTAGTTAAATGAACGAACATGAACAAAAGTCATGTCCGTTTATTTATGTTCGTGAACGTCCGATTATGCGTTCATTAATGTTCGTTTATGTTCACTTATTTATTTATGTTCATATACCATATCTTTTAAAATTAGTTTGTTTAAACAAAAAAACACTTATAAAACAATATTAGATACATCATTTAATAAAGTTTATGTTTGTTTGTCTATGTTCGTTTATATTCGATCGTTTATGTCCGTTTAGCGTTCGTTTAGTATTTTAATGAACGAACATAAACGAACATGAACAACTTATTTTCTTAATAAACAAACATGAACAAGAAAATTCGCCGGTTTAAATGTTCGTGTTCGTTTATTTTTCCGGATAAAATTAAATGAACGAACATGAATAAGGCTCCGTCCGTGGTCGTCCGGTTCGTTTACCGCCCTAGTTTGCATCGCCCGTATCTCACTTTGGCGGTGTTTAAATCCGATTAGGCCATTATTATGAAATAAAGGAGACCCATCCCTAGCTACTAGGCTCTATAGGCATGTTTGCTCGTTCGACTCGATAGAGCTAAACGGGCTTTTTAACGAGCCAAAGCAAAATTTTAATTTTTAAGTTCAGCTCGTGAAACTAATCGAAAACTAAAATAATGTTCAAAGATCGACTCGAGCTCGAGTAACTCGCTAATTCCTCCTGTCCCAACAGCCCTAAACATGACCTAAGAAAGCATGGTACAATGTTCAAATGACATGTTATAGGCAAATTTTGTGACCAATGGCATAGCCATACTGCACCTTAGGTTGTGTCATTTTTTTATTTATTTTTTTTTTTTTTAGTGAATAAGGTATTTTTGGTGATATGTTTTATAAAAGGGAAATGATTTGCACACTCCTAAAATTTATTAGGACACTCCATTCTGTACAATAGACAGTTGTACTTTAAATATAGTCTGCTTTAACTACTAGTACAATAGAGTGTCCTAATAAGATTTGGGAGTGTGCCAATCACTTCCCTACACACGCCTGTAAGAGTTACAACTAAAAAGATGTTTTAGTTATTATTGCCAACTGAATAACAGTTATGCACCTAGCTCAGTAAGAATTTTTCAATCAAGTATTGAACTGTTAAAACTTCATAAAATAGTTTATTGACTATTCAGTTGCCGGAAAAATCAAATATACGAGTATATGACTAGTTTACATCATCCATGGGATGCCATTGGCAAGAATACTGTGTAAATTACACATGGGATCCACCCTGCATCACCCAAATAGATTCCCTATCCCCCCAACATCCTACGTGGATAAGCGCCACGTGGACCCAAAACACGCAAAAACCAACAAATAATAGAGCCCCGACAAATTCACGAAAACCAGCGCCCTTTTTCGCTTGTTCCCCATAAATAATAAAACCTGGTCATGCACATTAACGGCTACTTTCATTATCAGTGATCATATTTTTTTTTTTAATTTTTTTTTTTTTTTTTTTTTTATAAAAATCATTTCTCATATCATAATTTGGCGGCAATTCTTCACTAGAAAATATTCTCTCATCTTTTTATATTTCTCCTTAGTTGCTTTGACTCCGCCAAATCAGCAAAAAAACAGGAAGAAAGTCCTCAATATAAAAACCAATTTTAACTATAGTTTCCAGAACATAAAATACAAATGCCATAAATCAGTTTTCATTAATTAAAATGGGTTACAAATTTCCAATTACAAGCAAAAACAATTAACTAATCACATTGGTGAAGGAAGTGATGTCGGGTCAGCGGATGAAGGCATATCTGGTCCGACCCGACATCCTTCTAACATAAACACCACATCCGACATTGCAGGTCTATCTGTTGGGTCGGATGTGGTGCAAAGTAAGCCGACTTTTAGACCTAACAAAAACTCTTCCCATTCCGAGGACTCTGGGTCAAGCTCAAGTAGACCTGGTTCTAATAGTTCGGAGATTTGGCCTCGTTGTAATTGTCTTTTCACCCACTTCACTATGTCCTCGTCATGGTTGAACATCACGGGGTTTTTGCCTGTTAGGATTTCTAACAAAACAACTCCGTAACTATATATGTCGGCTTCTTTTGTCATTTCACCGGATAATGTGGCTTCGGGAGCCACATACCCGAGTGTCCCGATTGGACTAGCGGTTGTGGATGTTGATGGTTCGACTTGTGTTGGTAAGGTTAGCTTATTGAGACCAAAATCGGATATATGTGCTTCAAAATCAGCATCAAATAGTATGTTCTGTGGTTTGATATCTCCATGTACCATTGGGATTGAATGTACAAAGGCTAACCCTCGAGCAATTCCTAAGGCAATCAGATGCCTCATCGGCCAATTTAACACGTGCCCGTCTTGATGTGATGCCTCTTGAAGAAGAGTGGCTAAGTTCCCATTTGGCATGTAGTCATAAACAAGTAACCGCACATTATCAGACCGGCTTGCGTAGTATCCACGAAGGACAGTCAAGTTCCGATGTTTAACTTTCCCGAGTAATTCGGCTTCTCTTCGAAACGTGGCTTCAGGAACAGAAGTATCAGGAAGCCGACGGATGGAAAGAACTGTCCCGTCACCAAATGAGGCTTTAAAAAGAAGTCCAAACGTACCACGACTCAATACATTTTCCTCATCAAATTGCCTTGTTGCATCAAGAGCATCAGAATAAGTGATTTTATTCTTGAACATCACTAGTTTCGGAGTCCCATTTTCTGCTCCACTACTATTATCTCTCCCTGAACTTCCACGAGCTGGGCTCGGTTTCTTCATTTCCCCCATTTTCGACAACTTTCTTCGCCACCTGAACAACAAACAAACATACCCACAACATAAAAGTAACAACAGCAGACCGCCTCCCGCAGCCAAACAAATCCAGAGAATTAGTTTCTTCGTCTTTGATGACATCTTTTTCTTGCAGTTTTTCCTCAAAGGCTTCCCACATAACCGATTATTCATTTCAAACACTGAAGGATCATTAAATCGAGAACCTAACATCTTCGGTATCTCACCTTCAAGATCGTTCCTCGAAAGGTTCAAAAATTTCAGATTAGGAATCATTGAAATATTTTCAGGGATATCCCCGGTCAATCTGTTACGACTTAGATCAAGTCTTAACAGATTAGACAGTTGTGAGATACTATCCGGAATTGACCCGGTTAATTCATTCCCATCGAGTTCCAAAACTTCAAGCTTCGAAATATTCCCCAATGCTACAGGAATAGAATTCTTAATCCTATTATCCGATAACGAAAGCACAACTAGCGACGTAAGGAACCCAAACTCATCTGGAATATCACCCGTGAACTTATTAGATGATAAATTCAAATGCTGCAAACTCGACAAACTACTAAAACCTTCAGGAACATCACCCGAAAATTCATTTTCTTCCAAGGCAACAACTTTTAAATTCGGCAATCCAAATAACTCAATTGGCAACTCACCTTTAAACCCCTGCTTACTTAAATCAAGTATACTTAAACTTCTCAAATTCGTTATAACAGCCGGAAATCCACCAGAAAATCGACAACCACTAACATTTAACTCCTTTAACCCCGATAAACCCCCAACTTTGCCCAAAAAACCCCCGGAAAAATTATTATTACTCAAATTCAAAGAAGTCAAGTTACTAAGACCTGCCAATTCACTAGGCAAATCGCCACTTAACTTATTATCACCCAAATCCAACGTTTCAAGCTCCGTAACATTAACAATACTTAACGGTATCCCCCCATTAAAACGATTCCTCCCTAACGAAACAAACTTCAACCTAACCAAATCCCCAAACACATCAGGAATCACACCACTCAACCTATTCCCTCCCAAATCGACCACATTCAACAACCTACATTTCCTTATCTCATCAGGTAATTCACCCGATATCGAATTATTAGCAGCTTTAAACTCCTTTAAACTTAACATATTCCCTATTTCACTAGGCAACTTTCCGAAAAACAAATTTCCAGACAAATTGAGCCTCTCAAGTGTCCGAAAACTAGTCAACCAAATCGGAAACCTTTCGTTTATTCGATTCTCATTAACCTCCAACACCTGTACACTTTTCGAATACGCACTAACATTTACGCCTTTTACTAAACCTGTTAACATATTAAACCCTAATTTCACAACTTTTATAAAACTATTAGGGCTGAATAACAGAGACACCGGAACTGAACCTGACAACAAGTTTCCGGCGAGCGACACGACTTCAAGCTCCGGCAAGCCACCGATACTCGCCGGAATAAGTCCTTGTAACATATTATCATCGGCGGTTAACCGAATTAGCGACGAACAGTTACCAATAGCCGACGGTAATGTACCGTACAGCTCATTCGAGTCCAGTATCAAGTACTGAAGCTTCTGGAAGCTTCCGATGATCGCCGGAACTTGACCGGAAAACGAGTTGTGTGAGAAGTTGATAAACTGTATATTCCACGCGCCGGTGAGATTCGCCGGAATGTCGCCGGAAAATGTGTTGGATGAAATGTCGATGTACCGGAGACTCGCCGGTAAGTTACCGGAAAGTTCGCCGGAGATTAAGTTATTAGCTACATTGAGTAGTAATAAGTTAGTTAGGTTTCCGATGGACGGAGGGAATATTCCGGTGAAGTGGTTATTTTGTAAATAAATAACTCGTAGTAACGAGCATTGTGTTAAACTTAACGGAATGGAGCCGTTAAAGTTGTTACTATGTAGGCTTAGTTTACGTAGCTCTGTCAGCTCGGATATCTGGCTCGTGAGCGAGCCAGATAAGCCGAGCCTAGGTAGTAGTAAATCACGGACTCTGCCGTCCGCGCAGAACACGCCGCGCCAGTCGCATGGCGCGCCTGGCGTGGACGTGTTCCAAGTATCTAACGCGCCCAATGGGTCGCGGATATTTTTTTTAAAAGAAAGTAGTGCTTGTATTTCGGTTGATGAGGAGGGGGGAAATGTGGCGCATAATAGCAAAATGAGGATGGAAAAAATAGCCGTTGGCATTGTTAGGGATAGTGGGAGCGTATGTTAGCAAACATTTCCGGTAAACAGTGGGGGAAAATGGAAGAAGTGGTGGGTTGTTTATATGGAGTTTGTTGTTTTGGGAGTTTAGTGTTTTGGTGTGTAGTTCTTGGTGAGTGTGTACGGAGTTAATTTTTTTATAAATTAGGAATATTGAAAGCTTTATGTTATTTATTCATTTATTGCATAACTACTGTATATTTTTTGTTTGTTCATGTTGAATGTGGGGAAAATTTAGTGATAGGAATTGACTGTCAATCAAGATAGTACTTCACTCCTTTGTATGTAAAAGAAAAAAGTTAATTCACGGACGACAAATATAATAGTAAGATGATTCTAAAATTAACTTGTGAGAAGTAACTTTACTATGCTATTCTTATGGAAAAAGTGACTTTTTTTTATTTTTTAAACTTAAGTTACTTGTAACTCTACTTTCTCATTCTGGTTTGATTATTTTTCTAAAATTTATATGCACTTTAAGGTGTCAAAAATAAAGTAACAGTCAGTCTCATGGTAAATACGGAAAAACGTAAAACTTTGTAATGAATCACGGAGTACTAAGATAGAAGCCACAATTTAATGATAAAAATTAAAGAAAAATAAATGGGAGAGTAAATGTCTCGTGCGATATATATATGTGAGGATGGGATAGGAGATGTATCACTTCTATTGCCTGACTGCTCATTATGACCATTATTTCATATACCTACGTGCACACCATTTATCGCACTCCCTACAATTTTCTCATCTTCATTTATCTTGTGAGTGTAATACTTTTGGCTCAAAAACATTACACATTGCTTTGCCCCATAAATATACATATGTTTTATACTAAGACTGTAGAAATTGAGATGAAAAAAAAAAAAAAAAAACACGTTGAAGACTTCTTTGAAATAGGTCTGTCGAAACAAACATCATAACATTATTTTGAGCATTCACGTTATTCATCTTTCTTCTAGAGAAATCTACAAATGAAGAGATGGTAAAAATGATTGTTATATACTTTAGTTAGTTTTGAGCATTTGGCATTTAAAGAAAATACTCTTTATATATGGTTGACTTAAGATGTTGTATTTAGAATTTTTTTTTCTTTC
>LBNU01000243.1:13027-32646 GCA_014162995.1 Artemisia annua
TTTACAAAATGACCAAAATGCCCCTAAGAATTAAAACTTTAATAAAAGCTTATGTAATTATAATTAAATCAAAAATAATTATACAAAAACCTTATAAAACTTATGAAATGATGTAAATGGACAAAATAAAAATTCTAGACCATATGTACATGTTTTCTTAAGACTAGAAATAGTTCTAAATCAATTAAATAAATTGTAAAATATTTATTATATTTTAAACTAAGTAAATAAATGGATAAATATGGTAATTATATACAAAATAATTTTGATATCATGGGAGGCCGAAAATATTGAGCCCATCACCACATAACTCGGCCAAAACAATGCACATAACCTCCTACCATGATCCTTGGCCAAAAACAAATCAAGAGAAATCAAGAAAAATTTAAAACCCTAGCCGAAATCACCATTTAAATCACCATCACTAAAAACGAATTTTCTGAAGCTTTCCAATATTTTCTGGGTCCTTGGAGGTCATAAGAAGCTTAGAAAAATAAGTTTTTTCTAATTCGAAGCTTGGTTTCAAAGGGAGGCATTTAATTGTGTCGATATATTCATACCGAGAAGGAGAAATTCACAAAGCCAAATCCATTCGATCCAAACCATCTTTGGTATTTTTGTATCACTCTATATACCTTATATGATCTGTATAAATTGATAAAATTGATCCATGCATTATTTTATGGCCATACAAATTAAAACAAAATAAAAACCCTAATTTCATGCAAATAAGTGAATCGGCCTATATGAATTTTATGAAGTGATATCTGATTTTTCTGGTCTTCTATGATATATATGCTACCTGTAAAAATTGTTGGTTGAATTGTTTGAGGCTTAAAATCATCTATTGTGGAATTGTATAAAATCGGCAAAAAGAGAAAATAGGGAAAAAGGGGTTCTTTACCAAATATTAATATTTTCATAATTTTTCTGGTTCAAAATAAATGTAATGATTGCATGATAATTATTTTAGGTTTTGGGAAAAATTAGGGCTTGTGAATTGGATTTTTAACTAAAACTGATTTGGAATAATTAAAGTTAAGGGGCTGTTTTGTAATTTATGAAAGTATGGGACCATTTTTTATAACTCTTGTAAATACAGTAGGTTAATGGGAAAAATAATTGTAAGGACCAAAGATGCATATTTTGTAAGTTTGGGATTTAAATTGTAATTGGGGTTAATTATTATATTCGAATTGAATTTATTTAAATATAAGGGTTTGTTTTGTAAATATGATAAATTTGGGATTTTCATAAATTAATGTGTAGGGTAATTTGTGTAAATATTGGAAATTGAGGGGCTAATGTGTTAATATGAAATTGTTAAGGATTATTTTGTTAATTTGGAAACTTAAAGGATTAATTATGTAAATACTTATATTCTGCCTAAACTAATATTAAGGGACTAAAATGGTAATTTTGTGATACTTGATGGACTTATGTGGTTATTTGATTAATTATGTGATTTACATGTTAATTAGATAATTTAAAGGGTTTATATTGTAAATATTATAACTAGAGGGACTAAAAATGTAAATATGGATGTGACATGTATACTTCGACATAAACATGATGTAGGGACTAATTATGACATTTTTGAATAGTTGTGATGCCTCTGTGACGATTATAATTGTTGTTCCCTACCTCTAATGAGATTTTTCTTTTAAACACGTTAATCTTAGCATGGGCGGTAGACAAGAAAGGTCTTCCAAGGATTAAAGGAATCTTACCATCCTCGGGCATATCTAATATAACAAAGTCTATGGGAAAAACAAACTTCTCAATCTTAACTAGCACATTTTCAGCAATCCCTTTAGGTTGTTTTACCGTTTTATCAGCCAATACAATAAGCAACTTAGTTGATGCTAATTTTCTTAGTCCTAATGTAGTGAATGTCCTAATGGCAATAACACTAACGCTAGCTCCTAAGTCAGCTAATGCATTATTGAAAGATATATTATTAATAGAACAAGGTAAAGTAAAACTTGCTGGGTCTTTTTCTTTATGAGGCAAGGCGTGTAAGTCGGTTGCAGAGCTCTCTTCTTTCATTGTAGCCTTGATCTCCTCTTCAATCTTAGCCTTTTCTTTGAGCAGCCTTCTTAAACTGATTGAAGAATTAAAGAAAAATTCGGGCTTTGTAGCATCATTACCATTCATCAATCTTCTAGGGAAAAGTATGTTAGGCGTGATTTCTTCAGTAGTGCATATGGCCTTGACATGATCTCTTGGGTTGGTTTCAGTTGAGCTAGGTAAACTCCCGTATCCCCTTTCTTGAAGAACCTTGCTCATTTGTCCGATTTGTTGTTCCAACGCCTTGATCGAAGCTCCTTGATTTCTTGTAATAGTATCAGTTGAGGCTCGGATTTCTTTGATCATAGCGGAGTTCTCTTCATGTCTTTTAGCAGCATCGGCCATGATTTGTTTTAGAGTGTCATCCAAAGTCTGCCTTCTTTCTTGATAAGTGGGATTATAGTTGTTCTTTTGATAATATCCCGGAGCAGCTTCCCTAAATCTTCCTGAAGGTTGGAATGGTTGTCCAAATTGTGTGTAGTATGCTTCTTCCAAAGTCTCACTTTCATTCTTTTTAGGACAATCTTTGGTGTAGTGAGGTCCTTCGCATTTTTCACATCCAACTTGGGCAGCATAAATTTTCTCATCACGTTTCTTCATCTCTCTACTAATTTTATCCAATTGAGCTTGAATTGCAGCAAACCCGTCAAAATTAGTGCTGCTTCTAGACCTAGTAGAGGTACCGTCGTGCCACTTTTGAGAGTGATCAGCAGCTTCTTGAATAGCTTTTCTTGCATTGGCTGCACTCATTTGTGGTACAGCTCCCTTAGCATCCAAGATTTGTCTAGTAGGCACGTCCAATCCTTGATAGAACAATATTACCTCCTGCATAGGGTTTAGATAATGTTGAGGGCATTTCAACAGTAGATCTTTAAATCGTTCCCAGGCTTGATAAAGAGTTTCATCAGGCTCTTGCTTGAAATTGTTGATAGCCTCTATCTTTTTAGCAGTTTTAGCAGGTGGACAATATCTTTTCAGGAACTTGCTCTTCAAATCTTCCCATGTTGTGATTGAACTGGCAGGTTCATTCCTTACCCACTTGTTAGCAGCTCCTTTAAGCGAAATTGGAAAGATTCTTAGCATAAGTTGATCGTCAGAAACTCCTTCTGTAGTAAACAAATCTGCAATCTCGAGGACTTTTTCAACATTTTCATTAGCATCTTCATGTTCCGTTCCACTGAAAGCATTCTCTCTTAGCTCCTTGAGAAACTGGCCCTTCAATTCAAACTTTGATTTTTCATCAAACTTTGGTCTAGCAACTCCTGAACAGTAATCGGCACGGGTTTTGTTCATGTATTCCTCCATAGTAGTTTCCGTCATTGTTTCTGTTCCTTCTTTCTCTTCCTCTACAGAAAACTAATCAAGCTCGAATGAACTTGAAATTTCAAAGCTTTTTGTGTTGAAAAGCCTTCTATGCGAATGCAAAGCTCATTCAGGATCTTCAAAAGGTGTAATTAAGTTCTTTGTTGAACTTCTGGTCATGCACTTCCTGAAATCATCACAAAAGCATCAGTAGGGTATGTCCAAGAAAGTAGAATATCAGAAAATTAATAACGAAAACGGAATACAAAAAATAAAAGTTGCTGATATCTGCAGTCGATGCGCCGTATCCAAATAACTGGATACGCCGTATCTTATTACGTTAAAATTAAATCAGACTTTTATTCAGAAAACAGATATGCCGCTTATGAATTAGAATGCGCCGTATCAAATTTATTTATCAAAAATCAATTAAATTTATTAAAATTAAATGCGTCGTATTAACAGAAGCTAATGCGCCGTATTTTCGTTACGTTTCAAGATTTAAGATTTTTGACTTTTAGTAGATGCGCCATATCGACAAAAATCGATGTGTCGCTTATGTTTAATAATTCGAAAAACTGTTTTTAATTTTTAAGAGTAAATACGCCGCATTTGTTAAAACAGATGCGTAGTATGGCGTTAGGGTTTAGAAAAATTTCTAATTAAAAACAAAATACGCCGTATCTTAGGGAAAGATGCGTCGTATTTGAATTTATTAAACTCGTTGTATTTTATAAAAATTAAACGCAATACGCCGTATCTGTGAAAACAGATGCGCCGTATCGTTTGTATCAGCACAATACAACGACAACAGTTTGCAGAAAAATACAGAAAATAATAAAAATAAAAATAAACAAAAAATAAAAACACACAAAAACAAAAAATAAACACACAAAAACAGTGAATATGCAAATTATACAATGAATGCAATCTATCTAATATACAACAAAGTTAGTGGTAAGAATCTAATTAAAATACTTTTCAAATTAACAGATAATAACAATTCACTCCCCGGCAGCGGCGCCAAAAACTTGATGCGCGTGTATGTCAGTTGCGGTTTAGCAGTATTAATGCCTACTCAAGTTATAAATTTATATTTAGCCGACTTATCAATAACACACACACTTAACGAGCAGTGTACCTGGTCAGTATGAATATAATGGTAAGTAGAGTGTCCATCACTAAGAGTGGAATGTATTATCTAATTATTCTAATCAGTATTTTAATATCTAAGTTAGTTTTACAACCTAAGTTAACTGTACAACCTAATCTAACATAAAGGGGGTTTCAGCCTGAGAGACTGGCACGGTTTTGGTTGTAACTAAATCTAAACTAAACTAATCTACACGATTCAGCGAATAGCAAGCATGTACACCGATAGATACTTGAGACAATAAGAAGACCTGTCCTTATGATTAAGCAGCTTGTCACTTGTTTTATTGCTAGTTTTATATGAAGTGTATATAATTAACCCTTTCTCGTTGGCTCTAATCTTATCGGGTAGTAAACCCTTAATGATTACTTATGTCTATCCTGCTTTTCTAAAGACGTTAGATAAAGTAGGCAAGGAAGAGGCATGGCGACCCAATACTAAGCTCAGCTAGACACAGAGGTTATCAATGCACTAATAAAAGTCACCAAAGACATCAACATATAAACTTTAATTAATGGGAAAACAATTTTAAGGGGAGTGCATGATCTTCCGTAGTCACATGACACAAGCCCATCAATCCTGATGAATTAAAGCGTACTAATACAATAGAACAAAACTACTTAATGAATTAAATACATGCAGGACCTTCTTATAGCTCTCGTATCTTCTTTTCTGGTGTGTCTTATGCTTCTGCTCGGCTGGAATCGACTTTAGGTTTTGGTATTTGGTCTCTTTAATTCGTATGCAGCCTTGGGGTATTTATAGTTTCTGTTTGAGGGATCGATGCGGCGCATAGAATGAATAGATGCGGCGTATCGACTTAACTTCGCGTGGGGTCCAAGATTAATATATTCTGGAATATTCGTACACCGTCTTCAGATGCGGCGTAACTTGATCTTTGTATGCGGCGCATGTTCTTTAACAGTCTTGGATTGTATCTGGTGAAATCTTGATAGTGATACGCCGTATGTTGGAAGTGTAAGGCGGCGTATCTGGAGTAGAAAGAGCTTTATCTTCTTCTTTGACCAAAGTTTCATACGCAACGCATGTCAGAATGGCATGCGGCGCGTTCTTCAAAGTCAGGCAATGGTCTTCGAATTCATCTAAGTATGATATTGCGTCGTATCTGTTGAGTGAGATACGGCGCATCTTCTGGATTTTAGTAGACTTTTGACATCTCGCTTGTTTTGCTCCATAATTAGTCCAAAATCGTCAAGTTTCACATATTTCCTGTTTTTACCTGAGAATCACTAAAGTAAACGTAAATGCACTAATTCTCATACATTATATAATAAAACAGGTATATTAAATAGGATAAATGATGATATAAAAATGTACTTATTTGAGTTCATCACTTATCCCATAAATAAGAGATCCCGTATCAAGACCGAATATAATAAATTATAATTTGGGCCTTTGTGGGCCCAAACCTTTATCATGATAGCCCATACGTGGTGGGCTTGGTATTAGCATCGTCCATTAGCCGGGTTCGTGACCCTAGTGCGGACTATACGTCATCACTTATGATGGGAATACCCAATGAGTATCAGTTGGACTTTGAAGGCTGTGAAACTGCCAAGACTCTTATGGATACTGTTGAGACAAGGTTTGGTGGCAATGCTACTACTAGAAAATCTAGGAAGAATGTTTTAAAGCATTAATTTGAAAACTTCACTACTTTAAGTGGAGAAAACCTTGATGGTACCTATAACAGGCTTTAAAAGCTTATAAGCCATCTGAAGCTTGTGGGCTACATAGTTCCTGAAGAAGACATCAATCTCAAGTTTCTCTGAAGCCTTGCACCAGAATGGAGCATGCATACTGTTGTGTGGAGAAACAAAGTTGATTTTGACACAATGAGTTTGGATAATCTCTACAACAACTTGAAAGTATTGTAAGAGTTGAAAAACAAAAATTTGCTTCAACTACCATAGATCATACCATTCAGTGTCAATTAATGAGAAAAGGTAGTGGCATAGGATACAATGAAGTGGCTCCTCCAGCAAATAGTGTTTTTGCACCATCAGGAAAGGAGTTATCCTTCATTAGTGTGGAAGATAACATCAAACCTAATGATAAAACTAGTAATGGAACTATTAAATCAGATAGGATTGATGATAAAAAGTTTACAGATGCTCCAATTATTGAAGATTTGGTGTCAGATAGTGAGGATAAACAGACTGAGCCAACACATAGTGTTAAAAAGGAAGAAATTCCTAAAGTTGATGAGTCTAAAGTTGATCAGGTTATGTTTCTGAAACCTGTTCTAGGTAATAATATGTCTAGGAAAGTTTTTGAGTATAATGAAGTATCTAGACATCATATGAAAAGGTTTAATAACAAGCCTAGGGGTAATCAAAGAAATTTCAACAACCTAGTTTCACATAAAGTAGGTAATGAATTTCAACTTAGAAAGAAGGCATGTTATAAGTGTGGTAGTTTTGAGCATCTCATTGCAAACTGCGAGAACTACCAAAAACCTGTTTGGAACCAACATACTAGAGTGAATCATCAAAACTTTTCAAAAAGAAATCACTCTCCTTCTAAAAGACAAATGGTTCCAAGAGCAGTTTTATTGAGATCTGGCATCACTAGATCCATTGTAACTACTCAAACAAAAAGGCCTTTTCATAATAAAACAACTGGTCCTACTGCTAGTCCAAAAGTAAACTCTGCTGCTAAGGCAAAAGACTCTATTGTTGTTCCAAAAGTCATAACAGATACAGTTGTTGGAAATCATTTTTATGCTGTAAAGGCCTCAGCTTGCTGGAGTTGGAAACCAAAATCAATTGTTTTATCTAAAGCTTCCAACAACAGCAGTGCATCAATGGACCTTGCTAAATATGACTATGTTGATGCACAGGGCAGATCCGAGTCAGTGATGGCTTGGGTCAAAAAGAGAAACTGATTTCTCTACTTTTCATGTGCAGGGCAATATCCAAGATGAGCTAAAAGACAAAGGAATTGTGGATAGTGGATGCTCTGGACATATGACAGAAGGCATATCCCAACTTGAAGATTTTGAGCCAATGGAAAATGGTGGATATGTTGCCTTTGGTAATGATGTCAAAGAAGGAAAAATTGTGGGTACTGGTACAATTAAAACAGGGAATTTGGATTTTGAAAAAGTGTTCTTTGTAGAAGGACTTAAGTTCAATCTCTTTAGTGTTTCACAGATGTGTGACAAAAGGAATTTTGTTCTTTTTACTGATACTGAATGTCTTATCCTTTCTCCTGACTTTAAGTTGCCAGATGATAAATTTGTGCTACTAAGAGTCCCTAGATCTGATAACATATACAATGATCATATAAAGAACATAGTTCCCAAAAGAGCTTTAACTTGTATTCTTGTAAAGGCCACTATTGATGAATCCAAATTATGGCACAGAAGACTTGGACGTTTGAATTTCAAAACTATGAATAAATTGGTAGAAGGCAATATTGTTAGAGGATTACCTTCAAAAGTTTTTGAAAATCTTGAAACTTGTGTTGCCTGTCAAAAGGGTAAACAACATAGAGTGTCTTTTAAGTCCAAAGTTGTGAATACCATTACCAAGACTTTACATTTGCTTCATATGGATTTATTTAGACCTGTTTATGTGAATAGTCTGAATAGGAAGCAATATTGTCTAGTTGTCACAGATGATTTTATCAGGTTTACATGGGTGTTCTTTCTAGCTTCTAAGGATGAAACAACTGAGATTCTTAAGGAATTCATTACTAGAATAGAAAACCTAATAAATCATAAAGTTAAAATAATCAGGTGTGATAATGGAACTGAATTTAAGAATCATGCTATGAATCAGTTTTGTGTGGGTAAGGGTATTTTAAGACAATACAGTGTTGCTAGAACTCTTCAACAAAATGGTGTAGCTGAAAGGAGAAATAGAACATTGATTGAGGCTGCTAGGACTATGTTGTCAGATTCTAAATTACCTATACATTTTTGGGCTGAAGCAGTGAACACTGCCTGCATTGTGCAAAATAGGAGTAAGGTAGTTAAGGCTCACAATAAGACCCCTTATGAATTGTTCCATGGTAAAAAGCCAATGATAGCTTTCTTTAGACCATTTGGGTGTCCTATTACCATCTTGAATACCAGAGACCAGTTAGGCAAGTTTGATGAGAAGGCTGATGAGGGTTATTTTGTTGGTTACTCTATAAATAATAGAGCTTTCAGGATGTACAACAAGAGAACCAAATTTGTAGAGGAGAATTTGCATATTAAGTTTGATGAGAATAAACCTAATATTGCAAAGAGAGAACCTGAATGGCTTTTTAATATTGATATGTTAACCAAAACCATGAATTATGAGCCAGTGATTGCAGGTGTAAACACTAACCATGTTGCAGGTACAAAGGAAAATGTTTTTGCAGCTACANACTCTATAAATAATAGAGCTTTAAGGATGTACAACAAGAGAACCAAATTTGTAGAGGAGAATTTGCATATTAAGTTTGATGAGAATAAACCTAATATTGCAAAGAGAGAACCTGAATGGCTTTTTAATATTGATATGTTAACCAAAACCATGAATTATGAGCCAGTGATTGCAGGTGTAAACACTAACCATGTTGCAGGTACAAAGGAAAATGTTTTTGCAGCTACAGATGCTAAGAAGTCAACACCTCAAGAAGAATTTGTTTTGATTGAAAAATGGAAGCTTGGTCCAACTATCATTCCCACTCAAGAGAATATAAGCTCACAAGATGATACTTCTCCCAAGGGAGATGGGGGAGGAGGTATGAAATCATCTGGTGATGCACAGGTGGTTCATGATGAGCCATTTTTGGACGATGTCACAAAGGAAACTACCTCAAGCAGTAGTCTGTCTGATTCTGCTGCTACACCAACAGACAACTCTGCTGCTGAGCAGACTGCTTCACCAACAACACTAAATTTCCTACAGTTGACACACAAGGCATATTCCTGGTTGATACATCTTCTTAAGCTAATCTAGACATGCCTGGATTAACTGAAATATATGAAGATACAGATGATGAAGCTCTTGATGGTGAAATTTTTGGTGCTCAAACTGATTTCAACAACATGGAACTCAACATTCCTGTTAGTCCCACAAAGACAACAAGAATTCACAAGCATCATCCAAAAGAACAAATTTTGGGTGATCCATCATCAAATGTTCAAACAAGGAAGATGACTTCTCAAAGTTTTCTTTGCTAGAGCTTTACATCAAAGAAATAATCACAAGGATCTACAAAATTGCCTATTTGCTTGTTTTCGGTCACAAATAGAACCCAAGAATGTTTATAAAGCCTTAGAAGAGTCAAGTTGGGTGGAAGCTATGCAGGAAGAACTTCTACAATTCAAGATTCAAGACGTTTGGACCTTGGTAGATTTGCCTAAGGGGAAGAAGGCTATTGTGACTAAATGGGTTTTTAGATGCAAAAGAGATGAAAGAGGCATTGTGATTAGAAACAAAGCAAGATTAGTTGCTCAGGGATACACACAACAAGAAGGCATTGATTATGATGAAGTATATGCACCTGTGGCAAGGACTGACGCTACTAGATTATTTTTGGCCTTTGCTTCATATAAAGATTTTGTGGTGTATCAAACGGATGTGAAAGGTGCTTTTCTGTATGGGGAAATCAAAGAGGAGGTTTATGTGTCACAACCACCTGGTTTTGAAGATCCAAATTTCCCTGACAAAGTTCATATTGTTGAAAAAGCACTGTATGGTTTGCATCAAGCTCCCAGGGCATGGTATGAAAAGTTGTCAACCTACTTGTTAGAATGTGGTTACACTAAGGGTAGGGTTGATAAAACTTTGTTTATCAAGAAGAATAAAGATGATATTTTGCTGGTTCAAGTCTATGTTGATGACATCATCTTTGGTTCTACAAGCAAAGCTATGTGTGAGGGGTTTGAAAAGATAATGAAGGATAAGTTTTCCATGAGCTCTATGGGAGAACTTACATTCTTTTGGGGGTTACAAGTGAAACAAAAGGAGGATGGCATATTTATAAGTCAAGATAAATATATGACTGATATTTTGAAGAAATTTGGTTCACTGATGCCAAGCCTGCAAAGACAACTATGGAGAAAGACAAACCATTGTTAAAAGATGAAGAAGGCAAAGATGTGGATGTTCATGTGTACAGATCAATGATTGGTTCATTGATGTATCTTACAGCCTCAAGACCAGACATTATGTTCTCTGTATGTGCATGTGCAAGATTTCAAGTTACTCCGAAAGAATCACATCTTAATGCAGTAAAGAGAATTTTTAGATACTTAAAGCATCAACCCAAATTGGGCCTTTGGTATCCTAAGAANGGATACACACAACAAGAAGGCATTGATTATGATGAAGTATATGCACCTGTGGCAAGGACTGACGCTACTAGATTATTTTTGGCCTTTGCTTCATATAAAGATTTTGTGGTGTATCAAATGGATGTGAAAGGTGCTTTTCTGTATGGGGAAATCAAAGAGGAGGTTTATGTGTTACAACCACCTGGTTTTGAAGATCCAAATTTCCCTGACAAAGTTCATAGCGTTGAAAAAGCACTGTATGGTTTGCATCAAGCTCCCAGGGCATGGTATGAAAAGTTGTCAACCTACTTGTTAGAATGTGGTTACACTAAGGGTAGGATTGATAAAACTTTGTTTATCAAGAAGAATAAAGATGATATTTTGCTGGTTCAAGTCTATGTTGATGACATCATCTTTGGTTCTACAAGCAAAGCTATGTGTGAGGGGTTTGAAAAGATAATGAAGGATAAGTTTTACATGAGCTCTATGGGAGAACTTACATTCTTTTTGGGGTTACAAGTGAAACAAAAGGAGGATGGCATATTTATAAGTCAAGATAAATATATGACTGATATTTTGAAGAAATTTGGCTTCACTGATGCCAAGCCTGCAAAGACAACTATGGAGAAAGACAAACCATTGTTAAAAGATGAAGAAGGCAAAGATGTGGATGTTCATGTGTACAGATCAATGATTGGTTCATTGATGTATCTTACAGCCTCAAGACCAGACATTATGTTCTCTGTATGTGCATGTGCAAGATTTCAAGTTACTCCGAAAGAATCACATCTTAATGCAGTAAAGAGAATTTTTAGATACTTAAAGCATCAACCCAAATTGGGCCTTTGGTATCCTAAGAATTCACCATTTGAATTAGAGGCCTTCTCTGACAGTGATTATGCTGGAGCTTGCTCGGATAGAAAATCTACAACAGGGGGTTGTCAATTTCTTGGAAGCAGGTCGGTGTCATGGCAATGCAAGAAATAAATTGTGGTGGCAAATTCTTCAACTGAATCTGAGTATGTGGCTGCTTCAAGTTGTTGTGGTCAAGTTCTTTGGATGCAAAATCAATTGCTGGACTATGGGTACAATTTTATGAACACCAAAATTCATATAGACAATAACAGTACCTTGTGCATAATTAAAATCCTGTTTTTCACTCTAAAATAAAGCATATTGAGACAAGACATCATTTTATTAGAGATTGTTATGAAAAGAAGTTGATTCAAATTGTTAAAGTCCATACTGATCAAAATGTTGCATATCCACTTACCAAACACTTTGATGTGGGTAGATTTCAATATTTGATTACAAGTATTGGAATGATCAATCTTTAGAAAACTTATCTGTCTGTGTTTTGTAAAGTTTTGTAAATGTATCTATACTGTTATTGCTCTTAAAAGTTTGTTGTCATTGCTAAGTGTGGAAAATGCTGCTAAGTCCACTCTGCTGCTATATGAAAACTCTGCTGCTGAGTTGGATTTTGCTATTTTTGTTATTACGGACTTGTATGTTTTGTGGCTTTGGACTAACATTTTGCAGGCTAAAGTTAATATGGATGATTTTGCTTTATGTACAAGACAATAGTTCAACGTAAACAGTAAATTTTATTCAACCTTAAAAGATGCAGATTACAAAGAAATTCCTACAAAACACAAAAGATCTACATCCGAGGATTCCTAACTAGCTACTCCATGGGTCCCTTCCCTTTGCCATTTGGATCAGACTTCTTCTTCAAGTGCATATCCTTGGTCCACACTTTCTTGCAAGCAAGGCCAACCAAAACCTTTAGGGGAGGTTTCCTTGATGACTTGGATGGCCCCGACATTGGTATTGGACTCAGTGATGCCATGGCTGTCTCAAGAGCCTGTGCAAGAGCATTGGGAAGCTTCTTGGCAAGTTTAGAGGTTTCTTCGTCATGTACAACCCTTGAAGTTCCCTCACCTTTCCTTTTAGGAGGAGATTGGTATTGGGGATGGTATAGAAGAATGGAGGCATTGATGTCATGTTTGAACTTTCTGGAATGTTCTTTTGTTCTCATTCCTCTACAGGGAGAACGATATGGTGGAAGGTATGGAGGACATGGCATGGTATCAACTGAGGAATCAGAATCCGAGGAATCAGAGGAATCAGAGGAGATATCTACAACTTCACGTTTTGGTGCCATGATTGATGTGATTGTGTGAAGATTGGAAGAGATTGATTTGATTATTGGAAGAGATTAGGGTTAATATGTGATGAATTTGGAATGGATCATATTCCCTTTTTATAACGGGTTAATTGGGGAACATAATTAATGCGTAGTT
Organism: Artemisia annua; assembly: GCA_014162995.1. Lineage (NCBI taxonomy): Eukaryota > Viridiplantae > Streptophyta > Magnoliopsida > Asterales > Asteraceae > Artemisia > Artemisia annua. The sequence continues at coordinate 26,139 of LBNU01000243.1, forward strand.
GGTAATTGGCATTTATTNTGGTGCCATGATTGATGTGATTGTGTGAAGATTGGAAGAGATTGATTTGATTATTGGAAGAGATTAGGGTTAATATGTGATGAATTTGGAATGGATCATATTCCCTTTTTATAACGGGTTAATTGGGGAAAATAATTAATGCGTAGTTGGTAATTGGCATTTATTTTGGTAAATAGGGCCTAATTAATGGAAGGTTTGACTTTTGACTTTTGATCGAGAAATATCATAAGTGCAGTCAACTCTGCTGCTAGCCAAATCACTCTGCTGCTAGTTGTTTCATTCTGCTGCTTCACAGGGTTCTACTGCTCAGTTTAAAAATGGAAGGGCGGTTATGTAACTTCCCAAATCAGTTTAAAAACCTAATTGGATCTCACAATTAGTTTTTACGCGCTCCCAATTGAAGTATAACCATAGCCTAACACTTCATTATCATCAAAGTCAAAATTCCCCAAATTCACAAACCCTAAATTCATGGAGAATAAACGCACATGGGCTGAGAACCACAACAATGTTGCCCTTCTAGATGCATCAATGGTCCCTGAAGAGTTCACAGAGATGGTACACTTTATTAATGCTACTTCAATTAGGTATGCATTAACTGTGAACCCTACCATATTTCAATCCTTCATTAAATAGTTTTGGTTTACTGCCAAAGTCAAAACTATCAATGGGGAAAAACAGATTAGGGCCATGGTAGATAACCAACAAGTCCTTGTCATTGAATCATCTATTAGAGAGACTCTTCTCTTTGATGATGAGAATGCGCCTAAGGTTCTTGTTAGCACTGCCATTTTTGAAGGTTTACATGCTCTGGGATATGAGAGGAAAAATGATGGTTTAAAATTTCAAAAAGGTCTTCTCTATTCTCAGTATAAATTTTTGGTCCATAATCTTTTACATTGTTTGAGTCTAAAACATCTGGGTGGAATGAGTTCAGTGCACCCATAGCCTCTGCTATGGTGTGTCTGTGCAATGGAGACCCATTTAATTTTTCAAACTTGATTTTAGAGGGTATGGCAAAATCAATAAAAGAAAAAGGAACTTATTTGCTTTATCCTAGATTTGTTCAATTGTTTGTGGAAAACCAAATTTCAAAAGTTAGAACATACAGGGCTATTTATGAGGCACCACCATTGGTTCCCAAAATGTTTACTTTTTTGATTAAAAAGGGAAAAGGTTTTTCAGGCAAGTTTACACCACTTTTGCCATATATGGTGGAACTTGTGCAACAAAATCAGGGTANCAATGGAGACCCATTTAATTTTTCAAACTTGATTTTAGAGGGTATGGCAAAATCAATAAGAGAAAAAGGATCTTATTTGCTTTATCCTAGATTTGTTCAATTGTTTATGGAAAACCAAATTTCAAAAGTTAGAACATACAGGGCTATTTATGAGGCACCACCATTGGTTCCCAAAATGTTTACTTTTTTGATTAAAAAGGGAAAAGGTTTTTCAGGCAAGTTTACACCACTTTTGCCATATATGGTGGAACTTGTGCAACAAAATCAGGGTAAAGAATCAGAGAACCCCACTAATTCCCAACACACACCCACTTTTGAAGATTCAAATGAGGATTCATCCTCTCCAACCCAAAAGACCCAAACACAAAGGACAACCTCAAAGAACACTGAGCAATCTCAGGCTAGTATAGGATGAATGAACCAGATGAGACTGTCTCAGGTGATGGAGGAGACAGATTGGCAAGGGCTACCACTACTGCTACTAGCTTAGATGCAGAGCAGGGAAGTGGTAACATAAGTAAGACCTAAACCAAGACAACATCTAGTGAGGAAGATTCTCCTAAATCTGAATCCAGTGATGGAAACCCTAGCCACATGGTCAATACAGGGGCTTCAGGTGATCAAACTAGGTTTGATACTGAGCTTAAGTCCAAAGATTCACCTCTCAGGGAAGGTAATACATCCCGAAGTGATGAGGACAGATTTGAAACTAATGAATTGATGGATGATACTATACAAAATGTTAATGTCAATGATTCACCTCTCGGACCAGGTAATACAGGTCAAAGTGATGAGACTAGTATGCAAACTGTTAAGGAATTGATGGCTAAATGTACCACTTTGGAGACCAAATGCACATCTTTGGAGGAACAAGTTCTTGATCTCAAGAAACTTTCATCTGCACAAAAGCTAAGGAGATTACTAAAATGCAGCAACAGATGAAGGTGCTGCTCAATTTAAAGAAATCAAGATCTTAAATCTTCAAAAGATTTAAGAAAGTGGGACCTTCCAAGAAAATTAGATCCTCTACTCAACCCACTGCAATGGAAGAGGATGCTTCCAAACAGGGGAGGAATGATTTGATGACTTCAGGGGAGGATAAAATTTTGGAAGAAAATGCTGCTCATGATGGTTTGGATGCTGGTATGGGTACAGGGGAAGATATGGAAATAGACAGTGGTGATGGTGATAATGTTGATAGGTTTGTGGTTGCTGATAAAAAAGGGCATTGATGCGTGGTTTTGTGACCTTACAACAGGTTTTACCTTTCAAGGGATCTCAAGAGGCTTACAACCCCACCAGGCAGTGTACCTGACCGATGTAGTATAGGATAGTGGTAAGTACGGGGGATTGATCGTTCTCTCACAAGGAATAGTGTTCGTTAGGATAGAAAAACTACTTTAATAGGTCTAAGGGTGAAGGAAGATTCTTTTTGTATTTTTATATTTTTATGAAAACAAGTAAAATCTCGGTTTTGAAGGAGTGGGCGGAATTAGTTGCTAGTCAACTAACCCAAAATTACTACAATTGCAAAAGAAAATAAAATAACTAAACTATTTGGTTGTGAAAACTATATGGAGAAAAGTTGTGTTTACTTAGACTTCATTACTCCCTAACTATCTTTTACCGGTTAATTGATATGTATGTTACTTGTGTGGATGAAGGGTGTATTCCTAATAACTCATGGAGTGGCATACATATCTCTCCAATTCTATGAGCTCTTATCTCCTCCTATGCCATGCACGGCACAACCATAGGGATTGTAAACAGTGGCTCATGCGTTAAATACTACCTTAATAGCCTAGTATGCCTTGGCTACATGTTTCCCAAGACGTTCAAGCACGTTACCATAAAGGAGGTTGGCCAGTTTTCTTGAGCCTAACATTGATGGAACAATCATCCCAACAAACAACAACACATCAATTAACCAATAATTAATAGTTAGGTTTCATTAGATCTAAGCAAACACAAGAGAATTTAGCTACACATGTTAATTAAAAGACAAGCAAAAGAGATAATCAACCAACACATAGACATATTGATTGAATTAAAGTGAAGACTTATCTTTAATTAAGCATGAGGGTTCCAAGGGTTGGAAACCCTAAAAAGTACAGAAAATTCGTCTAGGGTTTGGTGCCAAAAGTTCTCCACAAAGTTCCACACTAATGAATGAAAAATAGAAAACTATATATAGACTTTTACAACCTGACGCCGTCAGCCCGCCGCCATAAGGTTTCTCGGATGGCCTAGATCCACTTCTGACGTCGTCACCCTTTGTTGCCTTCTGGGCCGTCACTCTTTAAAACATAACCTGACGGCCTACACCTATTAACACTTAATGACGTCAGGTGTAAATCTCCAAATTCTTTCTAGCCCGTCATTCGAAAATTGGTTTTCACTCTTTTGTCAATGCTCGCTGACGGCGTCACCTTGTGACTCTGACACCGTCAGGTAGTAATTCCAGCTTCTTTTGAGACTTTGTCGTTTTTTTCACTTTTATGCTCCAAAAAACGTCCAAATATGCATGTTTTCCTGAATTCTTCTCAAAAGTATCTAAAATGACAAAAGGAACGATTTAGGGCAATATTTGATCACATTTATACGAATCAGGGCTTAAATGACCCCTTAAAAGCGTAACACTTTTTGTCTCATCAAATACCCTTACACTTGGGATTTGCTTGTCCTCAAGCAAATGAGCGTTTATTCCAATCAAAATATGAGTTAGGGGTCATTTAACACAAATATAAAAGTAATTACAACAAAATAGTTATTAGACCCTAATCATAACAAGCATGGAAATCATACACTAGCACCTCACAAATAGTGTTTGGATTCTCTCATCTCTCAAATGTCATAGAATTATATCTCATAAATGAAAACGGAAAATAACACTCACTATCTATCATAGCAAATAGATTACCATAGGCTTGGGAAAGGATCAATTACTCCTCCACTAGGCGTAAGTACCTAAGATAAACTATCAAAGAGGGCTTTCCAAAGGGTTGTAACGTAAGGTGTAGGGATATGATAAACACGGTTTGGTTGGAATAAAGGGTATTTTAATGGTGGCAAGTTAATTATCATGATCAAATACATGCACTCTACATCGTTGCTTAAGCCAAGATTCGACTCGATCTTAAATTAAAAATGAAATAACAAAAACTAAAAAGAAACATAAAAGGAAACGGGATGGTAGTCCGTATGTTTTTCTACTTTCTTTTTCATTTTTTTTTGTAATTTTCTTGATTTTTCAATTTTTTTTTTCATACACTCTTGCCCTACCATCCAAAATAATACATCATAGGGGAGTTGCATTCCCCTTACACTTGAATCTTTACATAACTTTACAATTACTAATCTAATGACTCGAATTAAGATAATTGAAAAACTTGGAGTACTTTTAAAATGTTTAGCACATATGGGGGTAATAATGTTGTTCTTCCCCATTACTCCATTACACTAGTACTTTACCCATGAGTCCCAATCGTCCCAAAACAATATGTACAAGGATATGACTTAACTTAGCAACCATGTAATTGACTAGATAATTAACTAAGGGTTTAACAAATGTTGTCACAATAATGCACCAAAGATGGGTGCATACAAGGTAGGCTAAGGCGATATGGGTGTACATTTAGTGGGGTGTAAACAAATTCTCACTTTGAGTAAAATGCTCAAAGATCGAAACGAAAGGATAGGCTCAGAGGGGTGTACTAGGGGTATCGTGTACTAAAAATGGATACAACGCAAAGGGTGTGGGAGAATTACTTGACCAATGAAGTCAGTGTAATTATAAAAAAAAATACGGGTGTAAAACAATGGTTTAATCCTAATGCCTCTTATCATGTAGTAAATCTTAACTACACGAATGTAGTCTCACTTGTGGATTTGAGATGGTCCTAACGCAAGTTCTAGAATCTAAATGCTACCAGTACTCACATCATAGCACCAAAGATGGGTGCTTTTCCTACCAATTCTAGGGGCGAACCTCACATATTCGGGGTGGAAAAATTTTTTAGTGGTTAGTAACATGGTTAGATCTTCTTCCAAGAAAGATTAGTGTTCAAAGCTTCCCTTCCAAAATAATAGACGTCTTCTTGTCCAAAATAACCTGTTAACCTGAAAAAGATAAAGGCCAACCTCGCATAAAATCGGCGGTAAAATCTACATAATAGGATATAATGCTTGTGGAATGAATATTTTTGCAGAATTCCTGGAGATTATAAGTTAAAGAATTAACAAAACTTTTTAGGTTTCCGGAAGAAATACAAAACTTTCAAAAATTGCAGAAAAATTTAACCTGACGCCGTAGGGTGTTATGCATGACGCCGTCAGAATGATCTGACAGAATTCTCATGTTAAGTTTCCGAAAAAAATTCTGGAAAAACTACATCTTACTTCCTGGAATTCCTGCAAAAATTCATTATGACTCGATACAAGCATTTGACTCAAACAAATACTAATATGTATGTTAATTTCATTGTTATGATTCATGTTCATTCGTTCTTTATAAACCGATTTAGATTTCCCTTACACTTAGCTTTTGCAAATACCTTTATATGTAGTTAAGACGAAGTTAAAAACAAAATAAAGCATTTTCACAATTTAGTTTGAAGCATGAATCAATAACAAGAAATATAACTTATATACGGAAACAAATAAAATCAAATAAACAAACAAAACACAAAGCATGGGTTGCCTCCCAAGAAGCACTTTTTTTTATTAACGAGTCTTGTAGCTAGACTCAAAGTCACCCTATCTGACATAGGTGAGTTCCGCATCGAGGACATCCTTAGGGTTGATTTTGGGTGGAAGTGTCCTATCGGTGCGTTTGGTGAAGTATGACCTCTTAAAATTCTCTCCATCCGGATCATATAGAGTTATCTTAATGTGCCACGATCCATCTCCTTCCTAAGGTGGCTTATCCCAATTCCATTTATGTTTATCGCCTTCGCTTTTCCATTTGTTCATTGCTAGGTTGATTGGCAAAACTCCTAGGAAGTCGGTCATCTTTCTAAAAACTAGGGGATCTTCAAAGGGATCTAGTTCGGTGTCCCTAGCTAAAAGTTGTTCTACCGTTTGTGTTCGGTTTACAAATTCTTCTTCTAGGTAGAATGGGCGTTGGGGTCCTATAAAGTCTCCTTCTAACTATGGTCCGTATCTAGAGGTCTTCCTATCGGGGGGTTCCTCAATGGTGTCATAGGCATGTTTCTTAACATCATAAACCGACCAAGTTTCTCCTTCTCC
>LBNU01000243.1:32889-48888 GCA_014162995.1 Artemisia annua
GGACAATGTTCGGTTTAAGTGTAAGGGGGGTAAATGAAAGCACCGTTGAAAATATACTTACGCTTGATGTTTTGCTTTGTTTGATAGTAAATTTGTAATAAAACCAAGAGAAACGTTTGTTAGGGCAATTTTAGCGCCAATTTAAAATTTTTTACAACATTTAGAAGTGAAACCTTGAACTTAATGAGCGTCTCATGGATAGGAAATTGTATGACTAGCACAAAACCGTACCACTAAAAAATTTTCCACCCCGAATATGTGAGGTTCGCTCCTAGAATTGGTAGGAAAAGCATCCATCTTTGGTGCTATGATGTGAGTACCGGTAGCATTTAGATTCTAGAACTTGCGTTAGGACCATCTCAAATCCACAAGTGAGACTACATTCGTGTAGTTAAGATTTACTACATGATAAGAGGCATTAGGATTAACCCGTTGTTTTACACCCATATATTTGTTATAATTACATTGACTTCATTGGTCAAGTAATTCTCCCACACCCTTTGCATTGTATCCATTTTTGGTACACGATACCCCTAGTACACCCTTCCGAGCCTATCTTTTCGTTTCGACCTTTGAGCATCTTACTCAAAGTGAGAATCTGTTACACCCCACTAAATGTACACCCAAATCGCCTTAGCCTACCTTGTATGCACTCACCTTTAGTGCATTATTATGACAACATTTGTGTTAAACCCTTTGTTAATTATCCGGTCAATTACATGGTTGCTAAGTCGAGTCATATCCTTGTACATATTGTTTTGGGACGATTGGGACTCATGGGTAAAGTACTAGTGTAATGGATTAATGGGGAAGAACAACATTATTACCCCCATAGGTGCTAAACATTTTAAAAGTACTCCAAGTTTTTCGATTATCTTAATTCGAGTCATTAGAATAGTGATTGTAAAGTTATGTAAAGATTCAAGTGTAAGGGGAATGCAAATTCCCTATGATGTATTATTTTGGATGGTAGGGCAATAGTGTATGAAAAAAAAATGAAAAAAAAAGAAAGAAGAAAAACATACGGACTACCATCCCGTTTCCTTTTATGTTCCTTTTTAGTTTTTGTTATTTCATTTTTAGATTAAGATTGAGTCGAGTCTTGACTTAAGCAACGATGTAGAGTGCATGTATTTGATCATGATAATTAACTCGCCACCACTAAAATACCCCTTATTCCAACCAAACCGTGTTATCATATCCCTACACCTTACGTTACAACCCTTTATAAAGTCCTCTTTGATAGTTTATTTTAGGTGCTTACGCCTAGTGGAGGAGTAATTGATCCTTTCCCAAGCCTATGGTAATCTATTTGCTATGACAGGTAGTGAGTGTTATTTTCCGTTTCCATTTATGAGATATAAACTTTATGACATTTGAGAGATGTGAGAATCCAAACACTATTTGTGAGGTGCTAGTGTATGATTTCTGTGCTTTTTATGATTAGGGTCTAATAACTATTTGTTGTAATTACTTTTATATTCGTGTTAAATGACCCCTAACTCATATTTTGATTGGAATAAAAGCTCATTTGCTTGAGGACAAGCAAATCCCAAGTGTAAGGGTATTTGATGAGACGAAAAGTGTTACGCTTTTAGGGGGTCATTTAAGCCCTAATTCGTATAAATGTGATCAAATATTGCCCTAAATCGTTCCTTTTGTCATTTTAGGTACTTTTGAGAGGAATTCTGGAAAACATGCATATTCGGACGTTTTTGGAGCATAAAAGTGAAGAAAACGACAAAGTCTCAAAAGATGAAGATTTACAACCTGACGGCGTCAGAAGTCACAAGGTGACGCCGTCAGAAAGCCTTGACAAAAGAGTGGAATCCAATTTTCAAATGACGGGCCAGAGGAAATTTTGGAATTAACACCTGACGCCGTCAGGTGTTAGGAAAAGTAGGCCGTCAGGTTATATTTTAAAGAGTGACGGCCCAGAAGGTTTTATAAGGTGACGGCGTCAGAAGTGGATCTAGGCCATCCGAGAAACCTAATGGCGGCGAGCTGACGGCGTCAGCCCTTATAACCTGACGCCGTCAGAGTGTAAAATCTATATATAGTTTTCTAATTTTCATTCATTAGTGTGGAACTTTGTGGAGAACTTTTAGGGCAAACCCTAAAGACGAATTTTCTGTACTTTTTAGGGTTTCCAACCCTTGGAACCCTCATGCTTAATTAAAGATAAGTCTTCACTTTAATTCAATCAATATGTCTATGTGTTGGTTGATTATCTCTTTTGCTTGTCTTTTAATTAACATGTGTAGCTAAATTCTCTTGTGTTTGCTTAGATCTAATGAAACCTAACTATTAATTATTGGTTAATTGATGTGTTGTTGTTTGTTGGGATGATTGTTCCATCAATGTTAGGCTCAAGAAAACTGGCCAACCTCATTTAGGGTAACGTGCTTGAACGTCTTGGGAAACATGTAGCCAAGGCATACTAGGCTATTAAGGTAGTATTTAACGCATGAGCCACTATGTACAACCCCTATGGTTGTGCCGTGCATGGCATAGGGCGAGATAAGAGCTCATAGAATTGGAGAGATATGTATGCCACTCCATGAGTTATTAGGAATACACCCTTCATCCACACAAGTAACATACATATCAATTAACCGGTAAAAGACAGTTAGGGAGTAATGAAATCTAAGTAAACACAACTTTGTCCATATTGTTTTCACAACCACAATAGTTTAGATATTTATTTTATTTTAATTTGCAAAAGTAGTAAACTTTGGTTAGTTGACTAGCAACTAATTCCGCCCTTCTTCCAAAACCGAGATTTTAATTGCTTTCATAAAAAATATAAAAATACAAAAAGAATCTTCCTTCCACGCTTAGACCTATTAGAGTAGCTTTTCTATCCTAACGAACACTATTCCCTGTGAGAGAACGATCAATCCCCCGTACTTACCACTATCCTATACTACATCGGTCAAGTACACTGCCTGGTGGGGTTGTAAGCCTCTTGAGATCCCTCGAGAGGTAAAACCTGTTGTAAGGTTACAAAACCACGCATCATTGGTTATTTCAATATCATAAGGAAACTCTTGCACTTTTATTCTTCATATTTGATCAATCAACCAAACTCTATTTCTCATCTCATTTTTATCAAATCTATGCTTGTGTTTACAATATGGTGACCTAACATGGAATCATGATAAACGTATCGGAAAACGTGTAGTGAATTGTGATTCAAGTGAATATTATGGAAATTACACTAAAAGCAATGAAATAAAAGCACAATTAAGCAAATAATCAAATAACGCAAGTAATAAAAGCACACGTAAGCTAAAACGTAAGAAAATTCTAAAAACGCGATCTTAAACGGGAAATAATGCAACTAAAAGGAAAATCTAAGGGAAAAGGCATCTAAAAATTCAAATTTACTTTCTAACAGTCCTAAATGCTTAAAAATATTTTCAGAAAAAAGATTTATATTTTTTTGGCCTTTCTTTTATTTATTATGAATTAAAACCTATTTAAAATGGGGAAATTACAGAAAACTATTTTATGATAAACTAGATGAAATGGAAAAAGAAAATTTGGAAAATAATGAAATTTTAACTAAAAACGCAAAGTCACGGGAAATCCGGAGCCTTTTTTACAAATTAACGAAAAACAAGACCAATTCCTAATTTTATATTTTTTTGATCATTTTACTATTTTTAATGAATTAATTGCTATTAAAAAGAAATTAAATGAAGAAAAGTATCAAATAAATTCGGAATATTATCAAAAATTAACAAAAAGTCTAAAATACTATCAGAAGCTTAGGAAAAATTAGAAAAGTGAAAGGTACTTTCATTAAGCTTGTAATAAGCTTAATACTGAACAAAAGCTAATTATAAAAGAAAATAAACGAAACTATAAAAGAAAATGGAAAGAAAGGTTTAACGAGAAAAGACCCTAGGGCAGTTGGTGAGGTGTGTGTAGGGTGATCTAGGTGGCCCGAGTTCGAATCCTAGCAATGATATTTTTTACTAACTATTTTCGTTTTTCTGTTTTGCAAAAGTATTAAACAACTTATAAAACTAACTTCTATGAAAATGATTTTTGTGAAAAGCTTTTAATAAACTCAGAAGAGCCTATCAAATACTACAGTGAACCAAAATCCAATAGTGATAAAAAAATTGGAACAAAAGCAAAGTAAGCACACTTATAAGCTATAAAGGACAACTAATAAGCTTATCTCAGGGGTACACAAGCTTATGCTAACTCACATGCAATTCTATCAAGCTTAATTAACTAGGAAAACAAGCTTATAACAGGCTTAAACAAGCATAAGCTAAACTGAGAATTCTAGCCAACAAACAGTCCAATAAACACTAAGGTCCAAAATAAGCTATGCAAACAAGATCCAAAGTCCAAACAAATTACAAAACTAACAAGCCAACACTACAAGCTATTCAGAAGACCAATTATTAAACCACAAGCTCAAGTAACAAGCTCAAAATGAGCTTATGAAAATGATTGTTTGGACAGATGTGTCCTGGTGCAGGGGAATAAGTGCTCAAACAGGTACTTTCAGGCTTATTAAAAGCTTATAAGAAAAAATCATAAAAATCTAAAAAAATGTGGATTAAGATGATAAGCAACCTAACTTTATATTACCAAAATCTCAAATAATTTGGATTAAATTCAAGGAAATTATAAATCAAAACTAAAATGGTTTTGAAAAATGTTTTTGGTATTTTTAACTTTTTTATGATTTTGCAAAGTTGACTAAAATTAAATTTAAATGAACCTAAATGAATGAAAATGCAAATATAAGATAATATGAGACTGTATTAAGCTAGTTTATCTACTTATGAAACTAAGTGAATGAGTATGCAAGCTAAATATATTAACTGTTATGCAGAATGAGATTTTTAAATGGATTTTGACTTTTTATGCAAATAAACTATGGATTTCAGTGTTTCATTATACTATACTAACCTAATGAATGCAATCTAAACTATTTTTAACCTCTGGATTACACTAGAACACAATAACGCTTACTAAACCAAACACTCCTTATTAGTTACTGTTTTAGAGTTTTTGTTGATTTAATGAGTTTTAAACTAAACAATTGATGCAGTAAGACTTACTAAGCTACTTCCTCCGTCCCTAAATAAGTGTCCACTATTCACTTTCAAAGTATTCCCTTTTAACTTTGACCTTAAATTATTTTATTTATGTTAAGTAATACTTGTTGTAAAATATATGAATTGATTGAGTTTTAAATGTATTTTCATTGGTATAATTTCCATTAAGTATTATATAACACAAATGACATAATTTAAGGTCAAAGTTGGAAAGAAAAAACTTTAAAAGTCAATACTGGTCATTTACTTAGGGACGGAGGTAGTATATTAGAAGTATTTAAACTAAAATGTTGCAGAGATAACTACTCTAAGAGAATTTAACTGATGTATGCAAATTTGACTGTGAAAAAGTAAATCAAAGCAGCTTATGAGATCCAATGAACAAGCTGAAGTAAATAAGCAACAAATCACTCACATATACTGAATAATCACTGAATATCACAAATAAGCACCACAAACAGCAGAGAACAAGCTTATGAACAAATTATAGAGAAAATAGGCTGAAAATGAAATTAGGACTTACAAACACCCCTTCCTCAAAACAGGGGCTTATACACCTCCAAAATAAGCCAAGTAACAAGATCTAAAGTCCTAGGGGTCTTCATCTTCAATGGATAAGCTCAAATGCTTATTGAGGTGCTTCAGTTGATTTTTTGACTTTTTGAGATATAAGGGATTTAATTTCTTTATACCTAAGTAAGAATCACAGAAGCTATAAACAGCTAATATGAGCTTATACTAATTAGAAATAAGCTTATTGAAGCTTGATATAAGATTTGAATATATATTTTTTTTACTTTTTATTGACTTTTATGATTTTTTTGTGTTTTTGATTTAAGATGAACAAAGTTGAAATATAAAAGTTTAGATAAGTTAAAAATGTATAATAAAAGCTAATGAAATAGTAAGTAAGCTACTAAAACACTTAATAAACTAAATTGAGAATTTAAGCTAAAGGAACAAATACGAATTTAAAAGAGATAAACTAAAATTTTATCAATCAAACTCTGAGATTACAATACTGAAATTGAATTACAAAAGCTTAACTAACTGGGAAAACATTTTTGCATAGTAACTTTACTAAAAATCTACACACATTGAATGAAGTGAGGAGGGGTATTTATAACTGAGGGGTGAGGTGAGATTAGGGTTTTGTAGGAAGGTCCTGGAAGCTCTTTTCTCAACCATTGATCAAATTATGACAACATCTCAATGATTGAGAACCCTTGGATTGCGTGCCAGCTCTCATCAGCCAATAGGAGTGCTTCGGATTGCCACAGTGGCAATTAAATGAAAACATACCCTGCACATGTCAAGGTCTTCTAGAAGGCTTCAGGTGATTCTTAGTTGTACGGATGAATTTTAGTTACAGGGGTAAAAGGAGGGGGATGATGAAAAGTGGTAAAAAGGTCTTTGGCCCGTTTCTATTTTTGACCAAAGGGGTTATTTATTTGACTTTAAAAGGCCGGGTTAATCTTGGGAAGGGTGTGGGCCTGGTTAGGTGGGAAAGGATTTTGTGCTTGGTTAAGTGGGATTGGGCCAGTGAGTTTAGTGACTTTCGGTTTAGACTAATAATAATACAAGGGTCCGGATGGTTTAGATTTAGGATTTAGAACAAAATCACAAGGACCAATATTGTAAATTTGTAAACTATGAGGGCTGAAACTGTCATTATACAAAAATGTGATCCGAGGGCTTCTTTTGTAATTCTCTGATTCTTAAGGGGCCTTTGATGTCATTTCTACTAAAATATCTTCAAGGGGCCATATTTGACAATTTCTAAAAGTTGAAGGACCATTCTTGCCATTTCTTTAGAGTTTATTCCAAGGGCCATTTTTGCAATTTGATGAATCTCCAAGGGTGATTTTGGCATTTTGAGCTCAAATGATGATGAAATGCTTCCCCGGCTTCGGCTTTTGACACTTTTCCAAATCTCGTGCTCGTTTTTGTCTTTTTAGCTTTGCTTTACGTCCATTTTTGAAATATCCGTTAATGCACAATCACAAACACAAAAAAACAATATCTTTGGCATTTGTGTTTAGTTTTTGGACGTTTTGGTCTTAATTTGGCAAACGAAAGGTATGTGAATAAGCACATACCAAAATCCCCCAGACTAAGGTATTGTCGTGTCCTCACGCAATGTCATCACTTCACGCTTTTGAGATAAATAATTTCACAACTCTTTTTACTAACTTTGGAAAGTAGCAAAACGTTCAAAAGAGATTACGAAATCATTTATTCCTGAAAACAACCCGTTTTTCCATTTTATTCATATACCAACTCTTTACTACTATTTTTGTATTTTTCTCATATTTCAAGTGACGGTATGTTGACTTTCATTATTTTTCAATAACATTTAGGGTCATAGAGTAAGAAACACGACTCATGAAGAAGCGACCATACGGATAAAATTCGTCGTTCTTGATTTTTCACAAGCCCTCAAACTAAGCTCAAAAACGAAATCATTGTTTAATTACAAGTTAGATGACAATACTACCCATGGAAGTTAATTGTGTGATGTGACATTTCGTAAAATTTCATGTCATTTATTCTAATAGTTTATTATTTAACTATTTTATTTTAAATAATTAACTTCGTCGGAAGTTATCTACATATGTCATAACACGTNTGTATTTTTCTCATATTTCAAGTGACGGTATGTTGACTTTCATTATTTTTCAATAACATTTAGGGTCATAGAGTAAGAAACACGACTCATGAAGAAGCGACCATACGGATAAAATTCGTCGTTCTTGATTTTTCACAAGCCCTCAAACTAAGCTCAAAAACGAAATCATTGTTTAATTACAAGTTAGATGACAATACTACCCATGGAAGTTAATTGTGTGATTACCTCTTGCTCCCATTTTCCTACTTTCCTCTATTTATTTTATTTTTGGTGAGAAATGAATTTCTTCATATTTTCTCGTTTCGATAAGTTTTTAAGCCGATAAAGATACAAAGTTTAAACGCTAAGTAGTTTCTGATCTTCTCTCGAGAATCGTTGCCTTAAAAATGAGGTCCACATCAAAGTGATTTTTATTCATTTATATTTTTGACTTTCCATTTTTTCTCATCATCATTTTTTTTTTCACTTTTACTTTTCATTTACAACTTGTACCATAAAATACGGAGCTTCATGGGGTAATTCCAAGATCTTACACCTACTCGGAGTAAAGGATCCAAGGGCCATTACGACAGAGAGTTCCAAGACTCTAGACATTCATGAAATGATGATTCAAGGGTGTTAGACCAAGAGCTCACACAATCCCGAAAAGAGGTCCAAAGGGCCGGTGTAAGAGGGTAGCCAAGACCTAAAACCTTTTGGAAATAAGGATCCAAGGGCCCGATCTCAAACCGCATCTCATAACTTAATGATAAAAACTTATTTATTACGTGACCTTGATGTGTACCCAATTTTTAAAACAAGGATTCTCTTAAGAAGATAAAAAACTAATTATCGCCAAAACCTAACACCTTTAATTATTTATTTATTTTTATGGTGAGACAATTTTGTGGGAGCAAAAAGCCACAAGTACCTTTGATGTGCTATAAAGAGAAACAAATACTCCACGTTTATCATCTAACTTCTAAATAAACTCTATCATTTCTCGTTCTTTGAAAATTTAAAATCTTAAGTAATAAGATCTGCGAATGCTTAGCCGATAATCAAATATATAGATTATAATGGTTGAGGGGACAAGCTAGGGCTCAACACGCCCGGTCAAGGCAAAATTTTATTCTTACTCTTACCAGGGGAAAGTCAACAAGGTGTCAAAACTTATTATATTTTTACACAATTTTTGCAATTTTTCTCATTTTTTGGTACTTTTTCGCATCATTTTCATCATTTTTTTTTCAATTTTTTTTTCAATTTTTGAGGAAAAACGGGGTTGCGTAAGTAAATGACTAAAATGAAAGTGCAAGGTTAAATCGAATCGAAGATTCACCCACAGACTAAAGTTATACATTGTCCTCAATGTTTCAAAGGGTAAAGGTAATCCTACGTAGAATCTAAGGTTGTTTATTAAGTAGCCAAAAGATAAACTGTTAATACAAATAATGTCAAAAACGTTATTCGCATTATTCGATCTTCTTATGTTTTGATAATCATAAAATATAAAGACATGTTACGTAAACTTACGGTTAATAAGTTTTTAATCGAGGAAACTCATTTCTTCTACGTAGCTACTACAACGTCACTTCAGGTATGAACAAACTTTATACCATCATTAGTAAAGTGATCAAAGAATTTTATTTTCCCTAAACTTACATTTTTAAGTTTGACAAAACATTTTCACAAAAGTATTTTTGTGTTTTTAAAGAAATGTTTTATTAAGAAAATATATTCAAATTCAAACTTGTAACAGCTATTTTTCCCCCAAAAACAGTTGAGTTTTCACCAGATAAGTTTTCACCACGGCAGGACAAAAATGGGAGCGTCTGTCGGGACGGTCCCTTAAAGTGGCCGGCAGTCCCTTAGTGATAAAGGACCGTCGCCTATTTATTGGACCGTCCATCTCACACTTGTCGTCTATAGATACTGAACTGTTCCACTTCAGAAAATAAGGTTTTTCACACACAAAACTTTCTGTTTTAGTTTTTCTTTCATCTTTGATAACTATAACATGTCGGTATATGTTTATAAGTGATTTCCTCTTCCGCCAAATGCAAGAGAAGAACTCTGAACATTGATGAAGACTCGAGATGTTATAGGTGTCCACACACAACCGTAACAAGTGTTACGGTGATAGGTTATGTAAATATTGTCAATGTTTTCCGACTTGTGTGTGAGTCGAGGATGAGGATATTTGTGTGAACTTGGATGGTGATGTAGATCCAAGAAGTCTTGTAACTAGATTAGTTCATGTATTTGATGTGAGGAGAGTGATGTCCTAGTGTGTAGGTTAGTATTTAGTTGAGTCATTGTGTGAAGACTTGGATCAGGTGATGATCCAAGTAAGTCTTGTGTGAAGGCTTGGTTCGGGTGAAGAACCAAGTGTGTCTATGTGTGAAGGCTTGGTTCGGGTGAAGAACCAAGTGTGTCATTTGAGTGAAGGCTTGGATCAGGAGAAGATCCAAGTTGGACAAGAGTGCTTGTTCGTGTAGCCACGTGGGCCTTGGAGTAGATTGGTTCTAGCTACGATTAGAACTTGACATTCCGCTTAGTGTCGTTAAACCTCGTGTAAGCTTGTGTACGGATTGCTCTGCCTGAAGGAGTGTGTTGATATAGTGATTGATAACCCTCAAGTGTGGTACTCGGGGAGTGGAGTAGGACGAAGAGTGAGCTTTGTGCCGAACCACTATAAATTGCCGCGTATCTTGGTTGTGTTCTTTCCTTACTCTTTATTTTACTTATTTATTTATGCTTGTTAGTAGTTAATTTGATATCACATAACAAGTAGAATTCGTGAAGTTTGCAAAAGAATATTAACCGGACCTAAAAACGGCAAAACGTTTTAGCAACTAAAAAGAAAAGGTGAAACTATTCAAAAACCCCCCTTCTAGTTTCTACAATTGGTATCAGAGACAGGTTATCAAGATCTTCAGAATATACTGTACTTTAAAACTTGCATCGATCTATGGAGTCTGAGAGACATCTAGAATGGATCTATTTGAATGAGTCACCATTTTTCGAAAATGAAAATTTGTCATTTGGAAAAATTAATTTGAAAGTTATGTGAAATCAATTGATCATGATCTTTGGCATGTCGTTTCATTTGATAAATTTTTAATCAATGAGAATAGATTTTGAAAATCAAAATTTCGTAAGAAACTTTTGTTAAACATTGAAGCACAAATGTTGGTTTATAAAACTTTGTCTAAAATTGGTTTTGATAAAACTATTTTACGTCAAGTGGAAAATGATATGTGGTAAAATACTTTAGACTTTCATCAAGGAAATGTTCAAGCCAAAGATGATGAAATTATGTTGTTGGAAAAATACTTAGTTTAAGTAGATTTATGTACTACTAGTTTGAATGTTTTTATCGTAGGTAATGTTGCCGACAAGAATCACATAAGCAATCTTGTTGATGTAACAATCTACAAGTCTTGAAGTAATGACCGATAAAGAAGACAATCTAGAGGCCAAGATAGCTTGAGACCAAGACAAAGTGCATCTAGAATGTGCTACTATTCAAAAGGATGATTCGCCAAGTGAGTTTCATCAAGTCTTTCATCACATACAACACATGTTATGATAATATGTTATTAAGGATAGCTAGAGGCCAAGGTAAGTTCTCTTATAACCTTGACTATTATGCATGCTATTTGTATGTTTGCTATATGCTTACGTGATTATGTGATTTATCGTTACTCACAAGCATGCTAGATAATACTTATATGCTAATATGTGCTATATGCTTTGTGAGTATTAGACGTTTTGATTGAGTGCTTATCCTTCTTTGGATTCAATCAAATTATTTGGAAAAATAATGGTCTTACCACAACCATTATTTATAACGAGTTTTGCGTCAATCAATCACTGTAGATGATGCACACTTCTTTCACTCTTTATATTTTCTCTAGTTCTCGCTTATGAATTTTCTTGGAATTTACATGATTGACTTCTAGCCTTCCTCGATGCGAGTCTCGTATTTGAATCTCATTTAATGCCTTGCTCTCTCTTTTCTTCTGTTTCGACTCAAACTCCACTCTTTATTCAAGCGTATCGAGTCTTTTCCTTTTCTTCTGTCTCGATTCTACTCCATACCCATTCTTTAGCGTACTCGTGCGTATTGAGTCAATTCCGTGTCTTAAAATACAAAGGGTTATGTTTTAAAATAATTTAAAACTAAAGACTTTTCATAATGACCAAAACACCAACAACTGGCAAAAAACACAAACTTACTGTCGGCGGTCCTTTATCAACTGGCTGTCCCATATCGCTAAAGGACCATCCAGCATTTTTAGCCAAAGTCCCGTTTTTCTTACTGCAGATGATTTTAAACAAAACCAAACACACCCCTTATCAAAGGTTTACAATTAATTACAACAATCAAACACTAATCAAAGGTTTACAATTCAAGCTCTTCAACCAATCAAGTACACTTATTGCAAATTGTAAGTCAATTCAATCTCATTTTAATTCATTTCTTGATTAGGTTTCATAAAATCATATAGTTCAAATTGGATCTTTCAATCTTTAATAAAGATGATTATAATTAAACATTAAACAATGTACTTAATTTAAAACACATCTAGATGAGGGACGTTTCATATTTCCCTCATATGAAGATATGGAACCCATTAATAGAGCTTCTAAAATAATAGACTTTGATTGTCTTCTTAACATTAATGAATCCATTTGTCCTAGATTCAAATTTGAATACTATAGCGGAGTCAAAATCAAACAAAGTCAAGATTACTCCATACATTTTAGGTGTTGCATAGGTCAATTTGGATTTTCCATATCCCTTGAGCAATTCGCTCAAATTCTCGGACTTCCATATCATGGGCACTGTGCCTATTCGGAAGTGGCCGATCTCGAATCTCTTCTTGAAAATCGAGAAGTGTTGGGGTATAAAAGATCAAAGTACTGCTGGATATCAAAGTGCTGCTCTTCAGAGTACTGCTGAAGTATTAAAGTCAAAGTACTGCTATTGATCAAAGTACTGCTCGTTGATAATTCAAAGTACTGCTTGAAGATAAAGACTGAATATATTATTAGAATTAGAATATTATGTAATCTAGAATATTCTATAAGATAGGGATTGTATACTTGTCATTCAAGTTA
The DNA here is from genome assembly GCA_014162995.1 of Artemisia annua. Lineage (NCBI taxonomy): Eukaryota > Viridiplantae > Streptophyta > Magnoliopsida > Asterales > Asteraceae > Artemisia > Artemisia annua. The sequence continues at coordinate 45,715 of LBNU01000243.1, forward strand.
TGTAAACCGACTAGGGTTTTCCTTGTGCCTATAAAAGGATCCCTAGGTTGGCATTAGAGAAGAGAGTTTTACGAATACGATTTAGAGAAGTTAGAGTTGTAATAGTCTGCATTCTACAAGCAGATTTAAGGTGTTAATATTAATCAAAGTTTGGTTATTCTTCCTTAGCTTTTTAAGTAATTCCGCATACTTAATAAGAGCTATTCAGTGTTTCATTTGTTATGTAGATTAGGATTTATCCAAGGCTACTAAACCTTAACAGCTATATAATAGTTTTGGTCAGAAGATCAATCCAACAACTGGGTATCAGAGCTTGTGTGGAAACTCTGGATTAAGAAGAAAACCTGCTAAAACCTAAACCTCTAACTAAAATCAACTCAACAAAGATGTCAACATCTGAAAACCCTCAGATGACTTCCATCACCACCAGTTCGCATTCCTGATTGTCAAGAAGGGAAGTAATGATTCTATGGAGCATGAGATGAGCAGTATATTGCTATGACTGATTCTCTCTCTGGGGATAATCATTGTCAATGGCAAGCAATCTTAGAAGAACCTGTGCGTGTTGGAAGGACCAGACCAATACGCAGCCTAAGCTACGTCTACCAGCTGCTTGTCAAGTAAGGCTCAAGACAAAGGTTCTCAACCATCTGCTGCTACCATACCTGACAGTCATCTATTAATTTCATAATGCTCAAGGAATGCAAAACACGTTTGGGGCTGCTATACAGACCGAATTTGGGAGGCACATGAAGCTTCAAGAAGATGCATCCGAGTATTGTTGAACAGCATTTGAAACTTATTGCTGTTGGAAGAGAGAGAAGAGCCATTGACTCTGCTTATGAAAGATTTCAAAATCTTCTAACTTGCTAGAAATTCATAATGTCCTCAGTATTTTCTGAAGATGCAAACTTGAATTTCTAAGAAGTTGCATGCTGCCTGCATGTTATATGCATTACCATGGATCAGAGAATCAACCCAGCTTGATCTACCACTGGACTATTGATGAATCTTTACATATACTTTAAAGGTATTATGAGCAAAAACAACTGGGAAAACTAGTATCACTCTCACACAACATTACTTTCTGTGTCACTTACCAAAAACAGCAGTCCCTTTACCAAAAAGTAACTGACTTATCATTCACAAAGTACTGGTGGCGAACAAATGTGCTTTCTACACCTAGTAGAGACTTTTCCCACTCAATCAGCTTCACCAACAATCAAACTGTGATGAAGTTGTATGCTTCTTCTTTGCCTCAACAAGCCCACTCTACCTGTTACCTATAAGAAGATTTTGTTGCAGAATTGACAGAAACATGTATTGGAAAGAAATGATATCAGATGGCAGTAGCATATGATCACTGCAAGGATCAAGAAAGTTCATGAAGAAAGACAGGAAGGGGGTATTGATTTCCAAAGCCAAACAGGAATTGCATTTGACAAGACAAAAATTGAGTGCATATTTAACTTGTCAAAAGACTGGTCACTTCGCAAGGGAATGTAGCGTTTGCAAATACCAAGCAAAAAAAAGTATGGCTGAGAAACCAACTAGAAACTCAAGGAGGGCTTCCAGATTCTAAACAACAGCTTTGGTGGGCTCAAGGAAAAAGCCATTTACTAGACCAGAGATATTGGACTTGACGGCGGCAATTTAGTATAGTAAGTGTGGTTCTGGGCATGCATGACGCCTCAGCTCTTAGCGTAACCTCTTTCTGCGCTCCGTTAGTACTCGCCACAATGCTGTGGAGTATTATTAATGACTCGAGCATGATGACTAAGCACTTATTCGACTACTATCAGGACAGAGCAAATTACAGTTCTGCATGGAAAGACTCTGCGACGGTTTAGGCGAACACGTAAAGCGAATGTCAATTCTAATCGTAGCTGAGAACCAAATCTACTCCAAGGCCACGTGGCTACAACGAACAGCACTTACTTTGTCACAACGGGATCTTCTCACTTGATCCAAGCCTTCATCAAAGTGACACAACTTGGTTCTTCACCGAACAAGCCTTACAGACAACATTAGACACACTTGGTTTCACCAGAACCAAGCCTTCACACAAGACTTCTCTTTGGGATCATCACCTGATCCAAGTCTTCACACAAGATCAACTAAATACTAACCTAACACTAGGCACTCACATCTCTCCACATCAATAATGACACTAAATCTAGTTACAAGGATTCCCTTGGATCATACATCCACCATCCAAGTTCACACCAACCAATCATCCTCATCCTCGACTCACACACAAGTCGGAACAAACATTGACAATATATTACATAAGCCTTACCGCTAAACATTGTTACGGTTAGGTTGACACCTATTACATCTCGGTCTTCATCAATGTTCAGATTCTTCTCTTGCATTTGGGAAGAGGAATCACTTAAACAATTATACCGAACTGTTGTGATTGGAGCTTGGAGGAATGAAGATGAATCTGTTTTGCTAGCTTTGTTTGCCACCTCAATCCACTTCACCCTCAACTGTTAATATCGATCATCCCTGAAGATGGAAATGAAAAACTTTTAATAACAGGATGTAAGTGATTGTTTAAAATTGTGGTTCCTTACTGATTATGAGTTGTGTGGTGTGTGTGGAAAAGACCTTAATATTTGTGTGATTGAGTAGAAACATGGTCTGATGAGGATCTAAACTTCATTAAACGCACCGATAGGAAACTTCCAACCAAAATCAACCCTAAGGATATCCTCGATGCGGAACTCACCTATGTCGGATAGGGTGACTTTGAGTCTAGCTACAAGACTCGTAAATAAAGAAAAGCGCTTCTTGGGAGGCAACCCATGTTTTTGTGTGTTTATTTCATTTTATTTGTTTCCGTATGTAAGTTATATTTCTTGATTATTGATTCATGCTTCAAACTAAATTGTGAAAATGCTTTATTTTGTCTTTAACTTCGTCTTAACTACATATCAAGGTATTTTGCAAAAGCTAAGTGTAAAGGAAATCCAAATCGGTTTATATAGAACGAATGAACATGAATCATAACAACGAAATTAGCATACATACTAGTACTTGTTTGAGTCAAATGCTTGTATCGAGTCATAATGAATTTTTGCAGGAATTCCAGGAAGTAAGATTTAGATTTTCCAGAATTTTTCCGGAAGCTCAACATGAGAATTCTGTCAGAAATTTCTGACGGCGTCA
>LBNU01000244.1:3915-16581 GCA_014162995.1 Artemisia annua
GTGCACTTTAGGGTCTTTTGAGATTTTGTTGTTTTCCGCACTTTTTCACTCCGAAAACGCCCGAAAATGCTTCTTTTGTGATTTTCTCCTCAAAAGTACCTAAAATGAGAAAAGAAACGACTTTGGGTGAAATCCGATCAAATAATATACGAATTAGGACTCAAACAGACCCCTAAAAACGTAACATTTTTCGTCACATCAGCAACCACTATCAATAATAAGATGATCTTGAAGCTCCTCCTTTGGGTTGCCCAGCATAAAAGATGAAAAAGATTAGTTTCTTTTAGGAACCCAAGCCATTACTTACTTGTGTTCCCCTTGTGGAGTTACATACTTAAATTCTTTGAGTATGTAATTTCCACTATTTTTGAAAACATGGTCAAGAATTATTGTTTGTGGTCCCAAAATCTGTTTTGGGTTTTCAACAACACTCTTTTTTTCATCAAAACTCTCTTTCTCAACAAAACTCTCTTTTTCAACAAAACTCTCTTTTTCACCCTTACTTGGTGAAAGTACTGTTTGTCCCCCATCGGTACTTTCTTTCTTAACCCAGTAGGTTTTAACACTTTCTTTGGATTTCTTTGATCTAGGTACTCTATTTGAGGTGTAAGGCCTTCTAGATTGATAGTAATTGGATCTCCTTGGTCTTACATTAGAGTTACCTTGATTGGGTGAAAACCGAGCAGTACTTTGAGAAGGTACTGCTTTTGACTTACCAGTACCTTGAAAAGAGTTGCCTGAGGGTACTGGTGGTTTGGAAAAAGGTCTTTTCTGGTGAGGGTACCTATAGTCTTTTGAGAAATTACTATGGTTAACCCTATTTGAGTAATTCCAAGCTGGTTTGTTCTCCTTTGGCTTATGGTTGGCAGATTTTGTCTTAGGGAATTTACTTAAGTAATATGAGTGAAAGTCACAGTCCTTAATCAAATGATGAGGACTATAGCATACATAACATAACTTTTTATCCATATTCCCAAATCCTCTTCCTTGAGTTCTATAACCAAAACTTTCCTGACTCTTTGGTGAAAAAGATTTTCTAAAATTAGCAGTATTGTGAAAAGTACTTCCTGAAGGTACTGTTGAATGTCTAACAGTACTTTGAGAAGAGTTTGGAGGTACTGCTTGTTTTGAAAAAACTTTAGAAAACTTTTGATCATTATGAACATACCCTGAACCATTAACATTACCCTTTTTATTATCAACCTTAGGTTTCTCAACTGTTTCTTTTAAGGATTCAGAACTAGATGGACTAGAATTAGTTTGACCAGTAAGCTTTTTCCTAAATTCTAGATTGTCTACTCCAAAACAAGAAACATCTGTCCTAGGTGGTTGAAGGGTACCAGTGGGTGGAGGTACTTCATTATATCCCTTGTTCTTCTTAAATTCAGGAGGTGTTTGACTAATTAATTCCTCATCATTAGATGTTTTTTCATCTAAGCTAATGAATTCTTCATTACTAGTTAAAGTTACCTCTGAATTAAGTTGTTCCTTATCACTAGCGGGACTCTCTTCTGAACTATCATACTCAACACCATAACCTAGTCCAGTTTTAAGGTTTGCTCTTCTTTGTTTTTCTACAAAACTAACATGTGAAAGACCAGATTCTTTCCAACTAGCAAGTTTTTCTAACAAATCATCCCTCTGTTTAGTGAGCTTTTCAACCTCAGAAACTTTACATCCTAACTTCCATTCACTCAATTTTAATTGATAGTCTTGTTGCTCATATTTTTCTGCCCAAGCCATTTCATTATTTTCATGAGTGATTATTTTGGCTTCCATTGACTCTAAAGTCAATTGATAGCCACCTACCTCAGACCTAGCCTTTCTACAATTATCTCTTTCAGTCTCATATTCTTTAAGTAACTTTTGATAAAAATTACTACATTTAAAGCATACCTCAGAGACAGTGGATGAACTTGGTGAAGTAGCTACCATAACAAACTGAACAGGTTCTTCTTCACTCTCCATGCTCCAATCAAAGCGTCCAAAACCATCTCTTGATTCCAAATCAGCAAATCCTGGTTCTTCATCAAAAGCTGTGCTCCAATCTTCCAATGCAACAGTACAATAGGTGACTAGTTCATCATCAAATTCATTGCCCCAGTCAATCTCTAATAGAGTTTCTTGAGCCACCAATGCTTTTGGTTTTGGTTCAGCAACTGGAACTTCCTTTCTTTTAACCTTGGGTTGCTCAATAGTTCTGTTTGCCTGATATTTAGCAAACTTGCATTCTCTTACAAAGTGTCCAGGCTTAAGACAATTAAAGCATTCAATCTTTGACTTGTCAAAAGCTATACCCTGTTTAGCTTTGAAATCAATACCTCTTCCTGTTTTGTTGATGAACTTCTTGATCCTTGCAGTGATCATGGCAACTTGCCATCTGATGTCAATTTCTTCCAGAGCATCTTCATCAATTTGCATCAACTATTCTTGATAAGTAACAGGTAAAGTGGCTTGTTGAGCAAAAAAGGAACATACAACATCATCACAATTGGTGTTGTTGGATGGTGATGAAGAGGTGGTAATCATGGTTGTGCAAGGGTTCTGTTTATCACCAACAGTACTTTGAACAGGATAAGCAGTACTTTTAGTAGAAGTACTGCTTCTGTTTTCAGAAGACACAAAAGCAATGTTTGGAGATTTCTGATGAGAACTTGAACTTGTGTGACCATTTATCTCATGCTCATACACCTTCAGATTATTGTAGAGATCATCAAAGTCCATGGAATCCAAACCAGGTTGTCCTCCAATCATAGTAGCAACCACATGCCATACAGATGGCAAACTCCTTAAGAACTTCAGGTTTGCATCTTCAATTGATACTTCTGCACCATACAACTCTAGCATACTAAGAAGATTTTGAAATCTGTCATAGGCAGCATCAAGACCTTCTCTTTCACCAACAGTGAAAGTTTCAAGCTATTGCTTCAATAAATTCCTATACATCTTCTTTGAAGCATCATTACCTCCAAATCTTGTCTTGATAGCAGCCCATAATTGTTTTGCATCCTTAGCATCATGAAACTTGAGTAGGTGACCATCAGGAATAGCAGACAACAGTATGTTGAGAGCCTTGTCTTGATTCCTCTTTGTAGCTGCTGGCAAGGTTGGCATATGTGGCTTAGATTGTCCTTCTGCTGCTACAGGTTCTTCAAGAACAACATTACCATTGACAATCACATCCCATAGAGCATGGTCTGTAATAGCAAGGTACTGTCTCATCTTCATGCTCCAGAGATCATATTCTCCCTTCTTGATGATTGGAATCCTGGGTGAGGTGATGGATGGGATTGGTGTAACTTCAGTCGACATTGTTTAGGGTTTGTTGTAAATTCGGTTTAACGGTTTCTTCTTAATCAGTTGATACCACTTTTTGGATCGTAATACTCTGACCAAACTAACTATATAGCTTGTATAGGTTTAGCAATCTTGAATAAATCCAAAACTACTAATGATGAAACACTGATATACTCTATTAAGTATGCGGAATCTACTTCAATAAAGCTAAGAAGAATAATCACAACTTCAATGATTATATTAACCAAACTTTGAACCTGCTTCTTATACAGATTCACTAACAACCCTAATCGCAGAATAACTTTTCTAATATTGCACGTACTTGTATATCTCTAATACCATCCTAGGGGTCCTTTTATAGGCATAAGGAAAACCCTAGTCGGTTTAAAATTGTTGTACGACAAGTATACTAACTCTAGAATATTCTAAACTAATAATTATATTTTACATAATAATCCTTGAACGATTTGCATAACAGTCCTTTAACTATGGAAGTACTTTGACAGAAGTACTTTGACTTTTCTTCAACACAGAAGTACTTTGACTGTAAGCAGTACTTTGATCTTCATCAGTACTTTGATCTTCATATCCCAACAAAAAGGAGGTCCTAGGGGATAGAGATACATACGTGAAACATATAGAATTTAGCTTCAAAGTCATTGTAACCCTAATACTCTTGAGTATTCGTATTATTCATTAATAATATTGAGGCTTATTGTTTGTTGAATTCTGTGTTCATAAGTTTACTGTTCCATTGAAGAATTCTTCTAAATATTAAAGTTTAGATTCCACATAAACTTTAATACATTCAAACATAGTTTCCATTCTAGTTGTGTTAGATTTATCTAATATAACTAACCTTATACAAGCTAAGGAATTCGATCAAGTGTTCAACTAGGATCAACAAAAAATGTACATAAACGTATAAAAACGTGCGAAAATGTATTAATTATTGGTTTTCTTACGTATTCGTCCGTTTTTACACGTTTTCGTCCGTTCTTACACGTTTTCATTCGTTTTTGCACGTTTCATTCGCTTTTGCACGTTTTCGTCGGTTTTGGCACGTTTTGTCTGTTTTGCACGTTTTCGTCTGTTTTTGCACGTTTTCGTCTGATTTTACAGATTTTCATTCGTTTTTGCACGTTTTTGTCTGTTTTTTCATGTTTTCATTCGTTTTTTAACTGTTTCATCAGTTTGGCACGTTTTCGTTCGTTTTTTCACGTTTTCGTTCGTTTTTTAACGTTTCGTCCGTTTTTGCACGTTTTCGTCTATTTTTACATATCTTCGTCCATTTTACACATTTTCATCCGTTTTAACACGCTTTCGCTCATTTTTGCACATTTTCGTCCATTTTTACAAGCTTTCGTATGTTTTTCCCTTTTTTTGTCTGTTTTTACATGTATTCATTTGTTTTTGCACGTTTTCTTCCGTTTTTCCACTTTTCCGTCTATTTTTACACTTTCTTTATTTTTTGCACGTTTTCGTCCATTTTTATACATACTTAGCCGTTTTTAGCTGTATAAAACGTATAAAAATGTATTAATCATTGGTTTGCTTACGTCTTCGTCTGTTTTACACATTTTTGTCTATTTTTACACGTGCAAAAAACATACAAAAATGTGTAAAAACAGAAAAAAAAAATTTTAATAAAAACAGAAAGAATAAGAAAAAAAACGTGTAGAAACGAACGAAAACGTGTTAAAACGGAAAAAATGTGTAAAAACGAACGAAAATGTGTAAAAACAGAGGAAAACGTATAAAAACGGACGAAAATATGCCAAAATGAATGAAAACGCGTTAATACGGACGACGACGTGCAAAAATAGACGAAAACATGCCAAAACGAACGAAATCGTGTAGAAGAGGAAGAAAACGTGTGAAAACGGACAAAAACGTAAGAAAACCAATAATTAATACATTTTTGTACGACAAAAACGTAAGAAAACCAATAATTAATACATTTTTGTACGTTTTGTATGTTCTTGTACATTTCTATACGTTTTTGTACAGCTAAAAACGCATAAGAATGTACAAAAACGTATGAAAACGTGTAAAAACGGACGAAAACGTGCAAAACGAATGAAAACGTGTTAAACGGACAAAAGTGTGTAAAATCAAACGAAAGCATGTAAAACGGATGAAAACGTATGAAAACAGGCGAAAACATGGAAAAAAGCCGAAAACGTGCAAAAACAGACGAAAACTGGCAAAAGCGAACGAAAACGTGTAAAAACGGGCAGAAAGGTGTAAAACATACGAAAACGTAAGAAAACCAATAATTAATACATTTTATACATTTTGTACATTTTTATACGTTTTGGTGCGGCTAAAAACGGATAGGAATATACAAAAACATACGAGAAGGTGTAAAAACGGACAAAAACGTGCAAAAATGAACGAAAACATGTTAAAACGGATGAAAGCGTGTAAAAACGAACGAAACATGCAAAAACAAACGAATACGTGCAAAAACGAACGAAAACGTGTAAAAACGGACAAAAACGTCAGAGAACCAAATTCTAAGTTATTTATTAATGGCCGTTAGTATAAAGGACTAACGGTGCAAGTTCAATGCAAGATAACCGAATTTTTTAAATTATTTAGTAACAACCGTTAGTATAAAGGACCAACGATGCATGTTTAGCAGGTAACGAGTACACATAGAGGACTACTGATGCAAATTTAGTGATGGAATGTGAAAAAAATAATTAAATAATAATTACACACAACTATAAAAAGTGGCAAGTTAACTACATTTTCAAGTGATTTGCCCTAAATAATTATATACTCCCTTCGTCTCATAAAAACTGTCTACTTTGACTTTTTTAAGTCTTTCTTTTTCAATTTTAACCTTCAATATGTTTGTTTGTGTTATATAATACTTGATTAAAATTATACAATTGAAAATACATTTAAATCCTAATTCATTCATATATTTTTCATCAAGTGTTATATAACGCAAACATAGATATTTAATACTTTGAATTTCAGATCAAAATGAGCTGATTTTTTTTCTTTAAGTTATAAATATCTCAAAGTCACGTACAAGATTGTGACAAGTAAAAACTTCTATGGCAATTCTTGATGCACCTATAAAATGGAAAATGATTTAAAGTTATGGGTGTATTTATTAAAAGTAGCAGTGAGCAGTAGCAGTGTGTAGTGGCAGTGAGCTGTGAGCAGTAGTTGTTAGCAATAGCCACCGCTCACCGCTTACAGCTTTCTATAGAAGCATTGGAAAAATCAACATTCTTAAAAAATAGCAAAGCTCGCCGCTCCTTTGCCTAACGACTACTAAAAATCAAAATGCTCATTGCTTACCGTTGATCACTCATCGCTTCGTGCCAAACATACCCTATAACTTAAAAGGGTCCTTTGATAATAAATACTTGAGCCTTTTGCTACAACATACTACCATTTTATCCTACAAATCCTCCTATACACAACAATATTATATAATTTTTTTCCACTCATTCTCTCTCTGCATCCAAACCATCCGTTCTGACATTTGTCAGTATCTTGTGAGTAGGATGCTTTGTAGTAAGAAGTTGTATGAGGTGTTAGCATTTTTGTAAATAATTAAATACCTTCAAAAGATAAATATAACTTGTTATAAAAGATCATTGTATATAAGGCTAAACACAGTAATGAGGGTCAATCTCTCTCATTTTATCTACCATGTCAGCTTTCTCTCTCCAACGACCTTCAGGAGATTGGTTACCACAGTAAGGGCGACCTTCATTATTTTTTTCAACAAAAAACCCCTATCTTTTTATATTTTCAAAACAAACCCTATTCAATTTCATAATTAACTTTCAAACTAAAAGTTACAGTATGAGTGGGATTGTAGCAACCCACTAACTTCACCCTAGGTTAGCAAAGCCTTACTAACTTAACTTAGACCATCACCAAGCACACTCTAGGATAGAAATGCCTATAGGAATTTCCCGAGCTAAATTTTTGCTTTACTATATCTCTATGACCTAACTAACGTTTAGACAAGCTCACGTATCCACTATGCCAACCACCACTATGTTTACTTGATGTAAACATCCCGGTATGTCAAGTCAAGGTTACAAACACATTTTCACTAAGTAAACTATCACTCTAGTACACTATACTCGTTAGAAAACCCTAATTGCACCTATGTGTTTACAGTTATCTTTGAAACCCTAATTGCTTATCTTGATTAGTTTGAAAGTATTCAAGGTTGAGGTATAAGTTACAATAGCAACCTTAGGACATATTAGACTCCCTAGATCATAGTACAACTCCCGAAAACTTAGGTACAAGTCCCATAAGCACAAAACCATAACTAGGTCATAACTTCCCGGAAACTAGGTTAAACTTTCCCAAATCTTTACCATAAGCTACCACCACTTAGTACAAGCCTCCTAGGACTTAATATTAGTCACTAAACACTCATAGGACCCTAAACTAGGCACTAAAACCTAGGCTAAACCCTAAACTCTCACTAGACAAAACTAGGTAAAAACTAAACCTAACACCTAAACCAAGCTACCATAGTACCTCAAATACACCAAGCTAGCACCCTATCACCTTCCTTATACCAACATAGCACACTATCACCTCCCTAGCAAGCAAGCAAGGAGGTGGATCACCTCCTTGTCACCACCTTGCTCGTTATCTTCAACCTCGGCCACAACCGGCCTAGGCAGCCCTCTAGCTACCCATAGCTCATCTTAGTCACCTCCTAGACCTCCCATATCACCCTATAGCTCTGTTTACTCAACCTCCCCCCTCCTTGACACCTAGCGTGCCCTTTACTTGCTCGCTACTCCCCTGTACCCTATAAATACCCCACGAAACCACACCCTTTCAATCCACACCCTCCCTCTATTCTATACCTAAACATTTCTGTAGTATAAGACCCTTAGAAGCCTTAGAGATCGAGTAGCGAAGCCCTTGCCCTTGTCGAGTTCTAGTTTTGGCCGAGAAATCCTAAAAGCCACGTTAGGACTCCCACGACCTAGGTAAGCCTTATCCGTTGTTCTAATAACCTTAGTACTGATATAGGACACCTAGGATATGCCTTATAACCCTTAGAGTAGCTTTGAAACTTTTCATTTTGAAGTTTTCATTTAGAAACCCTAATTTTAGATAAATACATGTTTATGTGCTAAATTGCCTTATCATATGATATAATCTGAATTAGGAGACTTAGTTAAGTATATATTAACTAAAAATAAGCTAGGAAACTTAATTATCTCATTAGAATACAATTTGCATGATAAAAGGACTAGTTTTGCAATACTTTTCATGCATAGGGGTATATATACTGTAAATATTTGAAAATATGAAGTCTAGGGACTGTTTTTGAAATTCCTTAGAAGTTATAAGTATAAGGACTCTCTTTGCAAAAGTCTAAAACCCTAGGATAGAAAGTAAAATAAGTTATAAACTTAAAAGGACTAGTTTTGCAAATATTGTTAAGTTAAGGGTATAAAAGGTAAATATTGAAAGTTAGTATAGTTTAAGGACCATTTTTGTCATTTCTCTAAAATATATAAGTATAGGGACTAATTGTGTAAAAGAGGAAGTTATATGCTTAAATCTTATAAGTTTATAAGTATAGGATAGAAAGTGTAAATATGCAAACTTGAAGGGTAAAAATAGACTATTTTCATATAAGTACAAAAACCTATTTTAAGTTAGAAGCATAACACAATACTAGGGAGCTTCATGTGAGGGGTATCATGTGGATATTTCGTTTTGACGAGTTTGCTGGGTTTACGATTTAAAGTGTCCTAGCTTCTCAAACGATTATTGCATAACCTCTGAATTATGATGGCCCGAACGGTGTTATGTTATAACTAAACTTAATAACAACATAACTCAATAGTAGGGAACTTCGTGTGAGGAGTTATATACTTTTGAATTATGATGGCCCGAACGGTATTATGTTGGCAGCATAATACAATAGTAGAGAGCTTCATGTGAGGAGTTATACTTCTGGATTACGATGGCCCGAACGGTGTTATGTTATATGTAAAAACCCTAAGAGTGATTAGTTGAGAAAACCTAGATTAAGACTTGACATACACACACCTACACTACCCCCAGGATACATGAGTGAGCTGTCTAAGCCCTTACCCTACTTACCTTAGACCCAGGTGAGTTTCCTAGCCTCACACTCTTTTTCTGTGAGTTTTGATAACCTCACACCTTTTAAACTCTTTATAAATGCTTTACAAACCCTGTGAGGGGGATACATGCTTTAAATAGAATACAAGTCTTTTTCTTTGGTTGTTGCACGAGTAAACTATCTGCCACCATTACATAACCAAATTCATGAATCTAATCGCTTGTGATATTTTACACAAGTGAACACGAATATAATTGATAGATCTATTGGAGTTTGACCACTCCCGTTGATACTACCTCTCTCTGGAGGGTATTAATAAGTATTATATTTGAACCTCCTGAAGGATTAACTTTGGAATGTTATCCTTCCCATCCCCTCATGGTTGGTCTGCAGACCCCATGACCCGGTATCTCTAACCTTTTCCACATATAGGGTTTAAGCTGAACCCTGTGGAACTTGTATTCACTCTCTATCTACTTAAACCTATGACTCTCACTCAACCTTAGTGTTGACTTTTAAGCATGTTATCCTAGGTAATTGAGCTCTTTAGGAACCTTGGCACGAAGAAGAACTAGTATTAAACTAAAATAAAACTTAAACGCAATCTAAAAGAAACGGGGAACAAATAAAGGCAAAAGGAAACTTAATTACGCAAGACCCGGGCTAATCCCGAATCTTATAAAATAATTACTTAAGGGAAAAGGGCTACGGGGAATTAACTAAATTTTCTAAGTTCCTAAATGTAAATAAAAACTTTTTGAAAAATTAAAAAATATTTTTTTATGGTTTTTTCTTAAATTAAAATTAATTAACAACTATTTTATATATATATATATATATATATATATATATATATATATATATATATATATATATATATATATATATATATATATATATATATATATATATATATATATATATATATATATATATATATATATATATTTTATGTTTTAAAATGCAAGTAAATATAAAAATAATTTTTAAAAATGCAAATTAAGTTTTTATATATATATATATATTTTTTTTATTTATTTTTTATTTTTATTTATTTTTTATTTTTTATATATTTTTCTTTTAATTATAATAATTTAAAAACTATTTTAAGCTAATATAAAAAATTTGCTAAACTTTTGAAGAAAAATCTAAATTTAAATAAAAAGATTCTAGCTTGTGTTTTTTTTTCGATTTTTGATTAAGAAAAATGATAATGATTGAAGCAAAGGTAATAGTAAAACTAGTGGCAACTAAATAATCTAACGTTAACTACAAAAGTTACCAACTAAATAACCAACTAAATTATGCTAAATGAGCAAATACGAAATTCATGATAAAAAGATATACTTGTAAAGCAAATTATCTAGATCCGTAAGTGTGGTTTATTATTTCGATTAAGTCCATTATTGATATATTAATATCTTTTACAAACAATTATTTTCTCACAACAATTTTTCATAAAGAGAGATCAATATCTAACCAATATATCTTTTAACTTCAATAAATCACACCTAGTTCACTAAATAATCTACTTCACAAGTATATAAAAAGTCTACTCACTAATCATAGCAAACAAACACATAGCATTTAATTTAATAGACATAATTATTATACTAATATTAGCAACTATTAAAGATTTAAAAGGTAAAGATAGTAGAACCCGGAAGAATAAACGATAGGAATAAACCACCCGATCTAATAAGCACAAATTAACCCAAAAGTTTACAACTTTATTAATTTTTTCCACAATTAGTAAGTAAAGTTTGAAACTTTATTTACTAGAAAGCTTAAAAATTACTAAAGTTTCAAACTTTATGTATTAAAATTGCTTAAAGACCCTTAAGCTCCGGCCTTAGCGGTAGATTGTGATAAGAAATAAGACATAAGAGTTAGGAAAAAAAAGATAATATGATGAAATAACCTATAACAATAATTTTTTTTATATATTTTTTTTATAAAACTAGAGTAAAGCTACAACTTTTACCAAAAAAATCTAAAATACTAAAGCTTAAAGCGAATAAGGAAGAAAGCAATCAAGGATTTTAAGCCGATTACCCAAGTGAAACACTTATATTCCTTTATATAAATCGACAATAAGCTAAAGTATATAAAAACTACAAAATAACAATAAAGATTCAAACTTTATACTAATTACGCTATTGAAACTACTAGATCTATAATGAGCTCTCGAAACTAAGGTCAAATAGGCTTAATCAATGATTAAGACAAGCTTTAAAGCTAAAGACCATTCTTGTTCGAATTGAGCTAAGTGTAGAAACTTCAAAATAAACAATAAAGATTCAAACTTTATACTAAAAACTTGATAAAAATAGTAGATCTAATTAATAAGCTATCTAAAAAGCTAATAAATAAAGAAATTGCTCTCAAACTTAAGAGATGTCAAGACTTATTTGAAAAATAAGCCGAGCTTAACGAGCTCATGCATCTCTTTTAGTGTTTGAATCGAGCTAGAGGATGAAGAAAAGATGTAATAAGACATAATAAGCTTAAACTTTAAAAGATTGAAACTTTTATAAAAATAAGTGAAATAAAACTATTTTTTTATTTTTATATTTTTTATATTTTTTTTATTTTATTTATCAAGATTTTTAGAAAATAAAAGAAAATAAAATAAAGAAAGAGATGAGAAGAGTAGAAATAAGCACTAAGTAATAAACATCTTATTAAGCTAAAAGAAAATCTTACAATAAGCTCTTGATCAAATGCTAAAAGATAAGCTAAAAACTACAATAAAACACACTAATTTTAATATCTCTCTCTAAAAAAAACTAACACTCTAAAAAACTAACACCCCAAAAAAACTGCAATGGAGAGTCCTATTTATTGCCAAAGTGAGGTGAGGGGCATTTTCATCCATTCAAGCCACTTTCAATCCAAGCCATTCAATCAGGGGTAATCTGGTCATTTCACAGCGCCGAATACTATTTTGTCTTATCTCGGAATGCCACGTGTCACGCTCCCATTGGTGGATCCGACTGCCATAGCCTTCCTCGTACTGACACGCTCTGACATGATCTGACAGACTGCAACCTCGGACTGACACACGCCTGCAATTGTCTGCTTCATCATTTTGTCCACGTGTCGTCTTCTGATTGGTCCAGAGCTCTGCCACCTAGGACTGACAACCTCGTACTGACATGTCAGCGCCGCCTGCCACCTGTACCTGCAATCATTGAAACCTCGTACCAATCATTAGCCGCCGCCACGTGGCGGCCTCCTATTGGTCCACGTCACTGCCACGT
>LBNU01000244.1:26583-37553 GCA_014162995.1 Artemisia annua
GGTCTAAGCGAAACTACGTTTTAAGGAAATCTTAAGGTGTTGATTTGGGTCTTCGGAACGAAGGCCCATTGGAATGCGCAGCCGCTTGCACCAAAACCGGATGGTGTCGGATCTCAGGTGTTCACATTGGCTCCTGGTTGAGCTCTCATCAATGGTGTTTTCCGATAGCCTTGGTGGCTAGTCGGGAATACTTCCTAAGTGCGGGCTTCTAGGAGGTGGGTTTGGGGGTTGATTAGTTGTGTGGGATCAAGGATGTACACCTTCCATGATGGCGGATGGTTAACGGTTACGAACAGAAACACGAAGAAAGGAAAGATAGACTAAAGAGAGAACCTAGAAAAATTAAAATAAAAATCTCACAGAAAGGAGTCTAGTGAGTAGACCTAAATTAAGAAAAATTAACAACAATAACTATTCCCGCAGCGGCGCCAAAAACTTGATGGCGTGGATTGCACACACCACTACGTTGTACCTCCTCGGAGGATCTCGAGAGTATGCAACCCACAAGGCAAGTGTACCTGACCGATGTCAGTAGTAAGTGAAGGTGGCAGTACCGGGGGATTTGATCGTTCTCTCACAGGGATAGTGGTTTCGTTAGTTTAAAACTACTTTAATCAGCTAGGGTTGGAGGAAGATTCTTTTTTGTATTTTTAGTTTATGGAGAGTAAATCTCGTGGGTTTTGGGGATAGGGGGAATAGTTTTGGCTTTAGTCATTTACTTAACCCATTATCTACTTTCTAACTAACTTATATTTTTGTATTTTTTGGTTTTTAGAGCAAAAAATTCAGTGGTGGAGGAATAGTGTTTACTTAAGATTTCATTACTCTCATACTATCTTTTTCATGAACTAGTATGTTGAGTTCGCTTTGGATGAGGGGTGTTATTCCTTAGCAAGTCGTTAGGGATGCGTTCAATTCCCTTAACTCTATTAAAGTTCCTACCTCACTCTATGCGGATACGTCAAGATCCTATCATGAGCTCACCCGATAGCAACCTATGCATGAAAAATACTTATTCCTTTAAAACCAATAACGACCATAATGATTCACGTTTCTAAAGACGTTCAAGCATGTTACCAATATAAGGAGATTAAGCCAAGTTTTCCTTTAGTCTAACGTAGATGAAACATTCATCCAAATAACATCACAACACTACACATAACATGATAATCAATAGTTAAGGTTTCATTAGATCTAAAGCAAACCACAAGTACAATTAGCCTAGCATATTATAAAAGAAAACAAGTACAAGAATAAAAATCACACAACACATAGACTATTGTATGAATAAAGACTTTATCTAAATTGAACATGCAAGTTGGAAGGGTTTGGATACCCCCCAAAGGTCTGGGTAAAACTCGTTACTACGGTTTTGGGTCCCAGTTCATCACTCTAAAGAATTCCTTCCCAAATAAAAGAAAACTCGCTAATGAGTATATAGATTTTTGGCGGGGCTGACGGCGTCAACCAAAGGTGACGTCGTCAGCTCCGGGATTAGGGTTTTCAGACGGCCTTCCCATTACGTGGTCATTAAATTGCTGGTTCCAGATGACTGACGGCCTTGGTTGACGGTCACCAATTTGCACTATGAACTCTCTAGGCCCGTCACGAGTATTTTTCTAATTCTGGACTTCACTTGTTCCCCTGACGCGTTCACCTTGTAACTCTGACGGCGTCACCTTCTGTGATCATTAGTCTTTTGGGTTTTTGTTGGTTTTCCGCACTTTATCACTCCGAAAACGCCCCGAACAATGTTCTTTGTGATTTTCCCTTCAAAAGTAACCTAACCAATCAGAAAAGGAAACGACTTTTGGGTGAAATCCAAAACCCAAAAAAACATACGAATCAAGAAAACTCAAAATCCGACCTAAAAACGTAACATTTCGTCTCATCACTCTCACCACTCTCTTCCTTGCTCACTTCTTCCCACCAGGGAGAACTACCAAGTTAAGAAGTGACATCCTGATGTTCGAGCAACTTCAAGGCGAAACCCTCTACGAGGCATGGACCTGATTTAATGAGATGCTTCAAAGAGTCCCTCACTACGGAATAAATCTCTGGCTTCAAATCCAAATCTTCTATGATCACGTTAATTACCACACCAAGTGTCTCATAGATCGAGCCACCGGGGGCAGATTACGTGACAAAAATTCCGAGGAATCATGGGAAATCATCGACGAGCTCGCACTCTACAATAATGAGGTATGGGAGACCTCTCGTATTGTGAAATCGATTGATGCTACTAATCTCTCCGAAGAAAGCCTTGACGCACTCGAGAAAAGAGTTGACGACCTATCTGAAAGGAAAAAGAGATGCTTAAGTCCACAACGAGTAACAGTCAACTCCATGTCTAACACAAAGCCAACACCATTATCTGAATCACCTCGCAGGGAGAGTGTTGAATCTTTCTATAAACGTGCTCAACCTATCCCACCCCCAAGCGCTTAGTCCAGAATTTGAAAATCGAATGAGAGAATATATGTCAACACATTCCGACCGGCTAGCAAGATTCGAGGAGGCCGTCTACAGGCAGAGGGAGGAAATGCAGGAGAAAATGGCTGAGATGATGAATCTGTTGAAAGAATACACAAAAACAAGGGCCCTCGAGAAGGTGTTGATGCGAGGAGACATCAATAACCCCAACACCAAATTTGTTAATACCGTTTCCATCGTTCACAAGGGCAACGGTGAAGGAAAGGGGGAATTGATAACCAAGGAATGTAACAAAATTGACCTCATTCCACATGATGGTGAAACTGAAACTATCAAGTGCAGTTTTGACGGGAGAAAAGAGACACCACCTGATGAGCGCCCAATAGAAGAGCCACCAAAATCACAACAAGTAAAGCACTACTTAAAACATGAGATAAACAAGGAAACGATAAACGATTGGGTAAGGAATTATCGACGAATTCATCTTCCGGAGAAGAAGCCTAAGAAGACGACACCGGACGATGAAGCAGACGTGATACCCGGGGGACAGTCGTACGGAAGCCTCATGAAACAAAAGATAGTCGCTAAGCAAGAATTTCATGGAGTCTTCGAGGTACCATGCGGCATAGGTAAGCTCAAGTATTTGGATGCAGTGGCTGACCAAGGTTTCGACGTGAGTTTAATGCTTTTATCCATCTATGTTCAATTAACTGACAAGCCGCCTTCCATCACCCACACCAAGCTCTCATTCGCAAAACACTCTTATGAGTACCCACTAGGAGTAGCAGAAGATATGTTAGTCAACGTCGCCGGATTTATGTACCCAGTCGACTTCATGATCGTTGATAGAGATAAAGTGAGTATGCTGATCATTCTTGGGGCACCCTTCCTCGCTACGGTTAAGGCACAAATTGATTACGAAAGTAGCACTATCCGGATTAAAAGGGGGAGGAAAGCGATTAGCTTCCCAACGATCCCTCACTATTTAAAGGAAACCATGCTACAAAAGAAGATTAAGGCAAACTTCAGCACGCCTCGTGGTCATGTGCGAGAGAAAATCCTTGCATGGGAGGCAAGAATTAAGAATTACAAAGAAACCGAGGCCAGAGAGGGCAAGGATAGAGATAACGACTCTAAGGGGAATGATGAGCAGGACGAGAACCCTGTGAAGTTTACAGAAGGGGACTTAGTGCTCCTGCGACATTCTGAAATGAAAGTACCTCCCGATAAACCAAGTCCTTGGTGGTACGGACCATTCACAATCAAAAGCCGAGGACGGGATGGGATGGTAACCCTGAGCAGCAAAATAGGAGGAGAAGTGACTGCAAATGTAGAACAATTAAAGCACTACCCCCGTGATGGCAAGGATTATCTCTACCAAGGGTACGTCATATCACGCGATGAAGAAGTCACGTAAGAGAGAGTGACTTTGAGTCTAGCTACAAGACTCGTTAATTAAGAAAAGCGCTTCTTGGGAGGCAACCCAAGCTTTATTTGCTTTGTGTGTTTGTTTATTTGAATTTATTTGTTTCCGTATGTATGTTTTATTTTTATTGTTAATAGCTCATGTTTCAAATTACATTGTGAAAATGCTTTATTTTGTTTTTAACTTCGTCTTAACTACACATAAAGGTATTTTGCAAAAATAAGTGTAAGGGAAATCTAAATTTGTTTATAAGAACGAATTAGAACATGAATTGTAACGACATAAAATAAACATACATATTAGTATTTGCTCGAGTCAAATGCTTGTATCGAGTCATAATGAAATTTTGCAGGATTCCAGGAGTTAAGGTAATTGTTTTTCCAAAAAGTTTCCGGAAACTAAACATAAGGATTCTGTCAGATCAATTCTGACGGCGTCAGGCTTTAAAACCTGACGGCGTCAACCTTTGAATCTAGAAAACGCTTTTAAAATTTAGTTTTTCTGTCAGATTATAAAAATTACTGCATCTCTAATCTCAGGAATCTGCAAAATTTTCATTCCACAAGCATTATATCCTTATATAGAATTTGCCGCCGATTTTACGCAAGGTTTCCCTAGATTGTTTTCTCAGGTTTAACAGGTTATTTTGGACAAGAAGGTGAACATAGAATCAAGTTCATGACATCAAGCTTTTGGAGTCGCTTTGAGCTTGGAGCTTTTACATCATCTTGGAAGAAGATCTAACCATGTTACCACACGATCCACATAAAAAATCAGGGGAGTATTTGTTTCATTCTTTCTTTCTCTACTTTTACATCTTTTATGTGAACATTGGGGACAATGTTCAGTTTAAGTGTAAGGGGGGTAAATGAAGGCACCTTAGAAAATGCATCTACGCTTGATTTTTGTTTTGTTTAATGGTATTTGTGTAATAAAACCGAGAGAAATATTTGTTAGGGCAATTTTAGCGCAAATTTAAAATTTTTTACAACATATAGGAGTGAAACTTTGGTCTTAATAAGCGTCTCATGGATAGGGAATTGTATTACTAGCACAAAAAACCATACCACTCAAAAATTTTCCCCAAATATGTGAGGTTCACCCCTAGAATTGTTAGGAAAAGCATTCATTTTTTATGCTTGTGTGTGTACCGGTAGCGTATAGATTCTAGAACTTGCGTTAGGACCATCCCAAATTCACAAGTGAGACTACATTCGTGTAGTTAGATTTACTACATGATAAGAGGCATTAGGATAACCCATGTTTTACACCCGTATTATAATTACATTGACTTCATTGGTCAAGTAATTCTCCCACACCTTAGCGTTGTACTCATTTTTAGTACACAATACCCCTAGTATACCCCTCAGAGCCTATCTGTTCATTTCTAACTTTAAGCATTCTACGTAAAGGAAGAATTTGTTTACAATCCACCCCCAAATGTACACCCAAATCGCCTTAGCCTACCTTGTATGCACTCATCTTTAGTGCATTATTGTGACAGCATCTGTTTAAACCCTTAGTTAATTGTCTTATTGATTACATGGTAGCTAAGTCGAGTCATATCCTTGTACATATTATTTTGGGACGATGGGGACTCATGGGTAAAGTACTAATGTAATGGAGTAATGGGGAAGAAGTCAATTGTCACCCCCACATGTGCGTTAATATTTTAAAGTACTCCAAGTTTTTCAATTATCTTAAATCGAGTCATTAGAATAGTTAATTGTAAAGTATGTAAAAGTTTAAGTGTAAGGGGAGAACCGAGGCCCTATGATGTATTATTTTGGATGGTAGGGTAAGAGTGTATGAAAAAAAATCGAAAAAACAAGAAAAACAAAAAAAAATTGGAAAAAGAAAAGTAGAAAAACCATACGGACTACCATCCCGTTTCATTTTATCTTTATTTATATTTATGTTATTTTCTTTTTAGCTTAAGTCGAGTCGAGTCTGGGCTTAGCAACGCCACTTTGTGCATGTATTTGATCAAGATAATTAACTCGCCACCACTAAAAAAACCCTTTATTCCAACAAAACCGTGTTTATCATATCCCTACACCTAACATTATAACCCTTTGTAAAGCCCTCTTTGATAGTTTATCTTAGGTGCTTACGCCTAGTGGAGAAGATTTTTGATCCTTGCCCAAGCCTATGGTAATCTATTGGCTATGACAAGTAGTGAGTGATATTTATTCCATTTCCATCTAGTTATATAGGTTTATAACACCCGAGATATGAGAGTATCCAAACACTATTTATGAGGTGCCAGTGTATGATTTTCNAAAAAAACCCTTTATTCCAACAAAACCGTGTTTATCATATCCCTACACCTAACATTATAACCCTTTGTAAAGCCCTCTTTGATAGTTTATCTTAGGTGCTTACGCCTAGTGGAGAAGATTTTTGATCCTTGCCCAAGCCTATGGTAATCTATTGGCTATGACAAGTAGTGAGTGATATTTATTCCATTTCCATCTAGTTATATAGGTTTATAACACCCGAGATATGAGAGTATCCAAACACTATTTATGAGGTGCCAGTGTATGATTTTCGTGCTTGTTATGACTAGGGTTGAGTAACTATTTATTGTAATTACTTTTATATTCGTGTTAAATGACCCCTAGCTCATATTTTGATTGGAATAAAAGCGCATTTGCTTGAGGACAAGCAAATCTCAAGTGTAAGGGTATTTGATGAGGCGAAAATTGTTACGCTTTTAGGGGGTCATTTAAGCCCTAATCCGTAATTATTTGATCAAATATTGCCTTAAATCGTTCCTTTTGTCATTTTAGGTACTTTGAAGAGGAATTCTGGAAAAGGAAGCACTTTTGACGTTTTTGGAGCATAAAAGTGAAGAAAACGACAAAGTCTCAAAATATGCTGGAAACAGTAGCTGACGGCGTCACGTTCTACCGTGTGACGGCGTCATGCTTTGATAACAAGAAGGATGATTTTTACACTAGACGCCCCAGAAAGGTTTTGAAGAAATAACACGTGACGGCGTTACGTGTTAGAAGTTGTAGGTCGTCACGTTATGTGCTAAAGGGAGACGGCCCAAAATGTTTTACAAGGGGACGGCGTCAGAAGTGGATCTGAGCAATCCGAATAGTGTTTTGGCAGCGAGGTGACGGCGTCAGACCATATAAGGTGACGCCATCAAGATGTAAATTCTATATATATTCGTCTAATTTTCATTCATTAAGTGTGCAACTTTTGGTAACAAAACCCTAGCTCGTTTTTTCTATTGTATTTTGAGGGTTTTCCACCCTTGAAACTTGGATGCTTAATTGAAGATAAGTCTCTTCCATATCATTCTATATGTCTATATATTGTGTGATTATAACTTATGCTTGTCTTTCAATTAACATGCTAGGCTAGGTCTTTATTGTGTTTGCTTAGATCTAATGAAACCTAGCTATTGATTATATGTTGTTGGTTTGCTTGTGATTATTGTAGGTGGGTGAAGTCGATGTTAGGCTTAAAAAAACTGGCTAACCTCCTATACGGTAACTTGCTTGAACGTCTTAAGAAACATGAATCGGATGTGTACTACGATTATTTGGCTGTATTTAATACATGAGTGAATTCTAATGATCCCATGTTAGGAGCTTTTAGTCGGCTCGACATAGGAGTGAAGTAGGAACTTATAGAGTTAGGGAAGATCGTACACGGCCCTACGAATTGTTTAAAGGAATACAACCCGTCATCCACACAATTACAACAAACAAATTAACATATAAAAGATAGCTAGGGAGTAAGGAAATCTAAGTAAACACATATTTCTCTCATATAAGTTTCACAACCACTTTAATTTTCTTGTTGTTTTAATTTATTTGCAAAAGTAGTTATTTGGGTTAGTTGACTAGCAACTAGTTCCGCCCACTCTTCCAAAAACCGAGATTTTTACTTGCTTTCATAAAATATAAAAATACAAAAAGAATCATCCCTCAACCCTTAGACCTAATTAGAGTAGCTTTTCAAGCCTAATGACACTATTCCCCGAGAGAACGATCAATCCCCCGGTACTTGCCACTTCCTTATACTACATCGGTCAGGTACACTGCTTGGTGGGGGTTGTAAGTTTCTCAAGATCCCTTGAGAGGTAAAACCTAAGTGCAAAGGTTGCAAAACCCACGCATCAAGTTTTTGGCGCCGCTGCCGGAGAATAGTTATTGTTTAGGTTGAAAATTTTATTTTTACTTAGGTCTACTCATTAGAATCCTTTCTAGTGAGATTTTTATTTTTATTTTTCTAGGTTTTCTTAAGTCTATCTTTTTCTTCGTGTCTTTGTTCGTAACCATTACCATCCGCCATCATGGAAGATGGTAACATCCTTGATCCCATCAACCCAACACAACAAAACCAACCCCAACCAAACCAACCTCCTAGAGCCCGTACTTTAGGAGAGTACTCCCGTCCTAGCCACCAAGGCTATCGAAACACCATTGAGCTCACCCAAGGAGCCAATGTGTCTCCCTTGCGATCCGACACCATCCGGTTGGTGCAAAGCGGATGTGCATTCCATGGACTTCGTTCCGAAGATCCATATCAACATCTCAAGGACTTTCTTAAAATTGTAGATTCCATAGACCTTGATGTTGACACTCGAGAGACTACCCGATTACGTCTCTTCCAATTCTCTCTATGGGACCAAGCTAGTCAGTGGCTAGAACGTCGACCCGCAGGATCTATCACCTCTTGGGATGCTCTCACCACTCTCTTCCTTGCTCACTTCTTCCCACCAGGGAGAACTACCAAGTTAAGAAGTGACATCCTGATGTTTGAGCAACTTCAAGGCGAAACCCTCTACGAGGCATGGACCCGATTTAATGATATACTTCAAAGAGTCCCTCACCACGGCATAAATCTCAGGCTTCAAATCCAAATCTTCTATGATCACATTAATTACCACACCAAGTGTCTCATAGATCGAGCCGCTGGGGGAGATTACATGACAAAAATGCCGAGGAATCATGGGAATCATCGATGGGCTCGCACTCTACAATAATGAGGTATGGGAGACCTCTCGTATTGTGAAATCGATTGATGCTACTAAACTCTCCGAAGAAAGCCTTGACGCACTCGAGAAAAGAGTTGACGACCTATCTGAAAGGAAAAAGAGATGCCTAAGTCCACAACGAGTAACAGTCAACTCCATCTCTAACACAAAGCCAACACCATTATCTGAATCACCTCGCAGGGAGAGTGTTGAATCTTTCTATAAACGTGCTCAACCTATCCCACCCCCCAGGCGCTTAGTGCAGAATTCGAAAATTGAATGAGAGAATATATGTCAACACATTCCGACCGGCTAGCAAGATTCGAGGAGGCCGTCTACAGGCAGAGGGAGGAAATGCAGGAGAAAATGGCTGAGATGATGAATCTGTTGAAAGAATACACAAAAACAAGGGCCCCCGAGAAGGTGTTGATGCGAGGAGACATCAATAACCCCAACACCAAATTTGTTAATACCGTTTCCATCGTTCACAAGGGCAACGGTGAAGGAAAGGGGGAAATGATAACCAAGGAATGTAACAAAATTTACCTCATTCCACATGATGGTGACACTGAAACTATCAAGTGCAGTTTTGACGGGAGAAAGGAGACACCGCCTGATCAGCGCCCAATAAAAGAGCCACCAAAATCACAACAAGTAAAGCACTACTTAAAACATGAGATAAACAAGGAAACGATAAACGATTGGTTAAGAAATTATCGACGTATTCATCTTTCGGATAAGAAGCCTAAGAAGACGACACCGGACGATGAAGCAGACGTGATACCCGGGGGACAGTTGTACGGAAGCCTCATAAAACAAAATATAGTAGCTAAGCAAGAATTTCATGGAGTCTTCGAGGTACCATGCGGCATAGGTAAGCTCAAGTATTTGGATGCAGTGGCTGACCAAGGTTCCGACGTGAGTTTAATGCCTTTATCCATCTATGTTCAATTAACTGACAAGCCTCCTTCCATCACCCACACCAAGCTCTCATTCGCAAAACACTCTTATGAGTACCCACTAGGAGTACCAGAAGATGTGTTAGTCAACGTCGCCGGATTTATGTACCCAGTCGACTTCATGATCGTTGATAGAGATAAAATGAGTATGCCGATCATTCTTGGGGCACCCTTCCTCGCTACGGCTAAGGCACAAATCGATTACAAAAGTAGCACTATCTGGATTAAAAGGGGGTGGAAAGCAATTAGCTTCCTAACGATCCCTCGCTATTTAAAGGAAACCATGCAACAAAAGAAGATTAAGGCAGACTTCAGCATGCCTCGTGGTCATGTGCGAGAGAAAATCCTTGCATGGGAGGCAAGAATTAAGAATTACAAAGAAACCAAGGCCAGAGAGGGCAAGGATAGAGATAACGACTCTAAGGGGAATGATGAGCAGGACGAGAACCCTGTGAAGTTTATAGAAGGGGACTTAGTGCTCCTGCGACATTCTGAAATGAAAGTACCTCCTGACAAACCAAGTCCTTGGTGGTACGGACCATTCACAATCAAAAGCCGAGGACGGGATGGGATGGTCACCCTGAGCAGCAAAATAGGAGGAGAAGTGACTGCAAATGTAGAATGATTAAAGCACTACCCCCGTGATGGTAAGGATTATCTCTGCCAGGGATACGTCATATCACGCAATGAAGAAGTCACGTAAGAGAGAGTGACTTTGAGTCTAGCTACAAGACTCGTTAATAAAGAAAAGCGCTTCTTGGGAGGCAACCCAAGCTTTATTTGCTTTGTGTGTTTGTTTATTTGAATTTATTTGTTTCCGTATGTATGTTTTATTTTTATTGTTAACAGCTCATGTTTCAAATTACATTGTGAAAATGGTTTATTTTGTTTTTAACTTCGTCTTAACTACATATACAGGTATTTTGCAAAAGATAAGTGTAAGGGAAATCTAAATTTGTTTATAAGAACGAATTGGAACATGAATTGTAACGATATAAAATAAACATACATATTAGTATTTGTTCGAGTCAAATGTTTGTATCGAGTCATAATGAAATTTTGCAGGATTCCAGGAGTTAAGGTAATTGTTTTTCCAAAAATTTTCCGGAAACTAAACATAAGGATTCTGTCAGATCAATTCTGACGGCGTCAG
>LBNU01000245.1:3334-25247 GCA_014162995.1 Artemisia annua
CCTAAATAAATACTTCATGTGACCATATATATAGCATCTTTAATTTAGTCACACAAAAACTCAATGTGACTAATATCAAAGTTAATGATAACTGACTTCACATTTTGCTATAAATAATAGTCACATGAATATTTCACAATGTGACTATTTTGAATGTATTGGTCACATATAATACCCATTAGGATTTGGCAAGCAAACACATACTAAACTTTAGACACACTTATTAACTTACGTGACCATATGTATCGAATTTTCGTTACACTTAATCATGTTTCTATGGTTTAGTGTGACCATATATGACATTTGGTCACACTCGTCGACTGTGTGACATATATATGTCACTATTAAATGCATATCGTGACTAGCGCTTCAAACTTACTTTTCCGTTGTCACACATTTCAGACGCTATGTGGCTAAATATTCAGCAAAGAATAGCAGTCACGTTTAAATAATGTGTGACCAACTTGACTATATAATTTAGCCACATACACAATTACCTCATGTGACCATATATCTATTTTGGTCACACTTTTAAATTGTGTGACATATATTTGTCACATATGTATATCTATAGTGTGACTAATGTTTCGAGCTCATTTGTATCTGTCACACGTCTCGAATTAAAAGTGACGTAAATAATCCAAACAAATTTTTTTTTGCAGTTACCTCTAGTCACATAAATATTCAAATGTGTGACAATAGAATTCCGAAATGGTCACACTAGTCTGATCAAGTGTGGCTGTTCATTTTATTCTGGTACATTTAGTCACGTATAAATGTTACAGTGTGACATTTCAAAATCGACCATGCGTGACCAATAGAACTTTTTGTACTAGTGCTTTCAAAATTTGCTCAATCTTGATAATCCACCATTTTCTCCCGAACATGGGCATGCAAACATACACACTTCACAACCAAGTGATTCAACATCTCCTTTTCAACAAACTCAACCATCAAAAACTCCATCACCTCAATTACCAATGGAACTTTTCCAAACACCACCAACATCACCATTACCCTATTTGGAAACTTTAGAAAACCTTACACCAAAATCATCAAACCCTCCATCTTTGTCACTTTTTGACACACTTACCCAAGATGAAACACCTCAACTACTAAGATTTCAACCAAATAAGTCATTGGAGGATGGACCTCATCACTCATCCTTGATAGAAGGTTTAGCTTACCGCTATGCTAGACCCTCAATCTTTCCACAAGATCAAGGTCATATATACCCACAATCTTTTGTGTTTCATCCCGTTTACAAATTCATTCATGATCCTCTTGACGGAGAACCAAGCTTCCGCCATTATATCCAACAACAACAACAACCACCACAAGAGTCTTCCCTAAACTTTAATTCAACAAGTATAGGAAACAAAAACACCTCTCAGCCATCCACCCTAGCTTCATCAAGCACAAGTGCTCCACCACCAACAAATGAAATCCCATTTCTACCACCCCGACATGATTGCGGTCATTGTGAAAGAACGGCTCACATTACCGAAAGATGTCGAACGGAAATCCGGGAGCTAATCTATGAAATGAGGTTTATCTTAAACCACATTTTGGACCGTCTAGAATCCTTGTGTCAACCATCTCAAGTCTAGAGTCTACAACCAAAACCACAAACCAACAAACCAAGAGAATTTCTCTTCCAACAAAATCAAAATAAAACCCGCTACATCCTCCGACACACGTTTTCCTCCTCCAAACAACCTTACCCTTGTTTTAGGAAAATGTTTCTCATTCAGGAAAGTGATGGTTTCCTTTTAAAGATGTAGGATTTTATCATTTCTTTTGTTTCCTTTTCTTGTGTCTTCCATTTTTAGAAATAGGATGATTAATTTCATCATTTCTTGTCTTGGACTTTCTAAAGTCATATTTTACGTGAAATGAATTTCATTCTACTATGAGATATGCTTTGTTTGTTGACTATTGTAGTAGTGTGATTGCATTATACCTTGTTATGGTAACATGTATATCTTGTGTTTTCACACTAACTTTCTTTTGTAGGATAATTACTCATGTTTCCCTTTCTTGATACTCCAATTAAGGGGAGTAATATTCAAGGGGGAGTATGAGTGTTGCATCATTACGCTTCACAACATGTTCTATACTTGTCTTGTGCGGCAACTAACCTTTCTTTTGTAGGTTCATAATCTATGACTTCTTCCTTGATACTCCGAGTTAGGGGAGTAATATTCAAGGGGGAGCATGAGAATTGCAACTAACCTTTTCTTTGTAGGTTCAAAATCCATGACTCCTAACTTGGCACTCCATTTAGGGGGAGTATTGTCCAAGGGGGAGCACGTGCATAAGTTCCGCTACGCTACTCTTCTTTTTGTTTCGACAAAAAGGGGGAGAAGTTTAACTTGTTTTCATCTCTAACTTTTTCACTTCTTTTTATTATTTTCATAAAACAAGTTTTAAACTTTATAAGACTTAACACTAAACATAGTGACTTACTTATAAATAAAGTTTACATTTTGTCATCAACAAAAAGGGGGAGATTGTTAATACAAATATCGCCTAAAAACGTTATTTATATTTTACGATCTTTGCTATGTTTTGTTAATGACAAAGTACAAACTTTAGCTTATAAGTAAATCATCACTTTAGTTTTAAGTCTTGTATAAACTAGACTTTACATTTCTTTTTAAACATAACATAAGTTTTTACTTCTTTAAAAAGAAAGTGTCACATCTCATCAATATGCATTTATGGAAAGTTTATGTGTTTGACCATCTTTGGTTCTTACACATGTTTGGAAGCATTCCACATTGAGTCAATGCATGAAATAAGTTGATGTGACCTTGTTTGTCTTGGAGAGATTTATTACAACTTTGTGTGCAAGTTTTGTAGTGTCAGTTCTGGCGGAACCCTGGAGTTACACGGGCGGAACCCTTTTGAGGGTGCCGCCGTTTCCGCCAGAGCTGATGCTTGTTTGTGTATAAATACCAAACTACTTGCAAGAAATCTCTCATCACTTTAGGACATATATTTCACATATCCTCTCATCTAACTCAGTAACATTTGACTTGTGTGATTCTCTTATGTAGCAAAGGAGTTCACAAGTTCATCCAAGAAGTTACAAGTTTCAACTCATAAGTTGCAAGACTTGTTAGCTTTGTTATGTATAGACTTTGGTAGTTTATACTTAATTTGTATCTTGTGTAGAAGTGATCGGTTAGTATTTTAGGCCTTAAAATACATAGTGTGACGGGAGTTGTTGTACCCTTGTAAAAGAACTAACGGGAGTGGTTGTACCCTTGGTAAAGAACTCGACATCTAGCTTAGTGTCGGTAAAAGGAATTAGGCGACGATAGGTTGGTTCTACCTTGAACTAGAACTCGGTATTTAGCTTTGTACCGGATAAACGTGTAAGCGACGAGTGTAAAGGTTTCTCCACCGGGAAAGGAGTTTGTTGACTAGTGCTTTAAACTCTCGAGTTGGATACTCGGGGCGTGGACGTAGGGCAAGGAAAATAGAGTTCCTTGTAGCCGAACCACGATAAATACTCGTGTCATGGTTTGATCGTTTCTTTCTTTATTCTTACTTGCTACTCATTATCTTTTAGATCATATCTTTGATAGTATCCTTGCTTACATCTTTGATTGTTTGAAAGGTATATCTTAGATTATATCTTTGATTATACGAAAGTTTTAAAAGATAATTAACTTAAAAAGCGGTAAACTATTCAACCCCTTCTAGTTTTCCACAGATTAGTCTCGAGAAATCCACCATCTATATGGTGGGGATTAGAGACGACGTGAAAGAAGATATCATTTCTGAATTTCCCTTCGAGTATGGAACATTACCAGTGAGGTATTTGGGGCTTCCATTATTGACAAGGAAGATGAGAGCTGTTGATTTTGCTTCACTGATTTAGAAAATAAAGCTCCAAATTAGCACTTGGACCGCTAGGCAAGTGTCTTTCGCGGGTCGTCTTCAATTGCTTAACTCTGTTATATTCAGTTTGACAAACTTCTGGATGGCAGCTTTTCGTTTGCCTAAGTCATGTGTTAATGAGATTGATAAATTGTGTGCAGCGTTTCTATGGTCTGGTCCGGATCTTAAAACGACGAAGGCAAAGGTATCTTGGAAAATTGTTTGCACTCCAAAAGAACAAGGGGGATAAGGCCTAAAATCATTGGAGGATGCAAACAAGGTGTGTGTCTTGAAACTTATTTTTCGAATTTTGTCTTCAAAGAA
Source organism: Artemisia annua (assembly GCA_014162995.1). Taxonomy (NCBI): domain Eukaryota; kingdom Viridiplantae; phylum Streptophyta; class Magnoliopsida; order Asterales; family Asteraceae; genus Artemisia; species Artemisia annua. Next base: position 7,550 of record LBNU01000245.1, read on the forward strand.
CTCGTTATGGGTTGATTGGATAAAGAAGCACTTAATTCGTAATGGTTCATTTTGGGCGCTTAAAGACACTATGATTGTTGGATCTTGGATTTGGAAGAAACTCCTAAAGTATAGAGACATGGCTCAAATGTTCTATAAGGTGGAGGTCAAGTGTGGTTATTCGGTATCCTTCTGGCATGATACTTGGTGTTCTCTAGGCTGCTTATTCAGCTTACTTGGGCAGCGATGGTATACTGATATGGGGGTCTCGGATCAAACAACTCTTGGAGAGGTAATGGAGAGAAACAGGGGACGAAGACATCGAAATGCAATTCTTAATCAAATAGAGCATGAGATCTTGATGTTGAAAGAACATCTTGTCCATGGGCAAGAGGATGAGCATTTGTGGCGTCAAAAAGACGATACTTACTCTAACCAGTTTCGATTGAAGGAAACATGGCAAGTCTTACGTGACCCTCGCCCCACTTGGGACTATCATCGATGTATTTGGTTTTCATTTGCTACTCCCAAGTTCGCTTTTATGTCTTGGCTCGCAGCGAAGAATAGGCTTGCCACGGGTGAGCGAATGGAATCTTGGAATGTAAATGTACATGTTGGTTGTTCTTTTTGTGCGGAAACGAGGGAGACACGAGAACGCTTATTCTTTGATTGTCTATACTCAAGGCAAATATGGGAAGCGTTAGTGGGGGGGCCTAATGGGTTCCGATTTTACGTGGGAATGGCCAAAAATCCTGAACCAAATCTCTCGGGATGCAATGATAGATATGAACCTCTTCATTGTAAGGTATGCATTTCAAGCCACCATACACTCTTTATGGTTAGAAAGGAATAGAAGACGACATGGAGAAAATCCGACCACCAACACTATCTTGATAAGAATGATTGACGTTATGGTGCGAAATAGGTTAAGCACTATGCGGAGAAATGGTGTCAAGAAATACGAAGATGGCATTCGTATTTGGTTTAGCACAAGAAAGTTGTTATGAGTCTTTTAAAAGTCGTTTTGTTCACAGCTTTAGATAAGTTAGTATCTTGTCAGTAAAAAGTTTTTTCTTTGAATATAATTTTAACTTTAGATTCAAAAAAAAATCTTAATCCACAAAATTTCTTTACTATTATTAATTACATCATATATATATATAAAAAAAAAAAATGAGGCTAGTATACAATATTGTCATTGTGCGCGGCTAATCATCTAGTACTACATATATAGAGAAAATTCATTTGCTTAAAAACTTACAAAATGAATAATGTTGTCTTACCAAAATACATCTACTTATAAAGGTCATGCAATTTATTAATTATTTAAACACTTAATTAAAAATTAACCCATAAACTTTCACCACTTTCACTTACTCCTCACCAATATATAAACTAAAAAAAAAAGAAAAAAAATGCACGCACAAATTGACGTTATAATACACCTTCGCCGTTATCCGCGAGTAATCGTCTAGTTTCGAAAAAATGGTTATGATATTCTGATTTTCAACGGAACTTAGAAATTCCATTTTGTCCAAGTCAGGAAAATGTTGCTTAATAGTAACAAAGTTTGATGATTGTTCCAATTAAGTCACTCAAAATTTAAAATTAACAACAAAAACCATCCAAGTTTCAATATTGTTTCATTATTGTGTAATTGTTTAAAAAAAAAAAAAAAAAAAAAAAAAAAAAAAAAAAAAAAAAAAAACCCTATCTTTAAGATATTTATATGTGCATTGTTTGATTGTACAGTAACAATAAATACCCATCCCCTGAATTTCACTAACCTTAACCAACTTATGCACAGGTAAAAGAGATATATGTTATAAAATAATAACCAAGTTTGAGAAGTGTTTCGTTTTAGTCACTCAAACATAAAAATTACATAATAATATAACACTATTGAAACTTTTAGCGACTAAAATGAAACACTTTTCAAACTTTATTATTTTGTAATCAAAAAAAGTTACAATGACTAAATTAGAACAAAACTGGAAGTCGGTTACTATTTCATGATTTTCACCCGTCTAAGTCTAACCTAGAAAAGTAGCAATGTTTTATTTTGCAGAGTTTTATATGCCTCAAAAAGTTTATCAAAACGTCTTCCGTCAAATTGCTTCCTAAAATGTGTATAACGACGTGCACCAAGTCAAATCTTTGCTTCAACAAAAATAAACACCGCAAAGAAGTGTCTTTTATTGACACATAAGATATTCCATTTCACTTACTTTAAAAGAGTCTGGAAAAATTAATTGTGCACACTTTTACCTTTAGATTCGGGTGCCACTATCAACATATTACCTACAATGATCACACCCCTTCACTTTTCACATCAGCATCACTTCAATTTTTTTTCTCCATTTACCTCCCTCACTCTCTTTCACCTTTCACTCACAACGGTCACCGCTCTCCCACCTTGCAATATATAAATATACTTTACAAAATACTTCACACACACACACACACTCATAAATCAAATATTTAATAATAAAAATACCTCATGGCCCACAAATACACAAAAACCGAATAACAAGAGGCTCACCGTTCGTCCCCTTTTTTCCCCTACCTCGCGCGTGAGCCACCCCCAATGCAGTGGAATGGCGCTGTGACCTTGTGTTCTCAAGAGTGCTCACGAGCTACCATTGTGCCTAGCCTTACCTCTTACTTCTCCGATAAGACCACACTTTTTAAGAGTGCGTTTAAAAGAATGTTGGCCTTCAGTGTCATTCTAACTGAAATGTGTGTCACAAACGCTCAATCCTACTCGAAACTCCATAGAGCCTTACCGACGATACCTTTACTAACACTTTGTTGATTTCTAATAAAACCTGCTCTGCTTCACACGACTTGAGACAATTTTCTTGTGGACTTTTGGTTAAAATTTCGTATTTGACAATACATTTTGCACTAAAAGAAATAGCACTTTTACATACAAACTTAATCAAATGAAAAGTTTTGGGGTTTACTCGCATTGAAGCTCAAGATTCCCGGTTCTAAAAAAATTACCTTTGAATGGTTGTACATCATAAACCAACTCATGAGAAAGTAGATTGACCAAAATATCGACTGATGGTTCATTTTTTTGGAGGAGAGGGATGTTTATGGTTGACAAGTAGTGTTTTGCAACATTGTTTGCCATACTATGTTCGGATGTTCCTCGACTCATCTCTATAGAACTGCATTAATTCCTAGAGTGATTACCATTGTACCAATCAAACTATAGGAAAGTTGAAAATGAATATTGGTCAATAATCAGGAAGGGGAAATTATGTCTAATTGAAATCCTTAAAAAGAAAGAAAATATTTGCTTCACTGTAATATTGAAGTTTAAACATGATGATGATGATGGAAGCTCTTGATACCTGCCTGTTTGAAGAATCTCACCAAGAAACATGATCACTGCAATAACCATTGAGATAAGACCGGGCCTTGTTCGTTTTGACACCATGTTATCACTGCTGCTTTGGTTCACCTGTACTCCATGTCCTTGTCCGTGCAATACTGCAACAATGGCAATTTTGGTGTTGAGGATGTCTCCACATTAATACCTTGATCTTTTAAAGCATCCAATTTCGCTTTGCCCCACATCACCATGTAGAACCCAATTGATATTATTGATGCTCCAATCACACTGTACGTATATTAAATTAGAATACATTCTCTTTACAATGAAATAAAAGACATATATAAATTAAGCACTATATCAAACCCAATCATATTACCTTCCGAGATAGAGGTTATCACCAAGGAACATAACGCCCATCACAACTGCTATAGCAATTGACAGCGGCTTAAACATGGCCACATATAATGGTACTTTCATGTGTAATGCCCAAGCATGCACACTAGTGTTTAAGAACGAACTTAACACTCCCTGAATAACTCAAGTATCCCACATAACTTGTTTAGACATCATAAAACCAATCACAAAACCACGAAAATGATAGCATTTGGTTACTCACCAAGCACAAAATGGAGGCCAAGGCTATATCGGGCTTGATCCTCCAAGCACTAGAATCTGGTTCCATAAAAGCCCCCACGATTGCAGATAACATACTAACAATTAAGTTGTAGAAGAACACCATAGTTAATTTTGAGGGATACTCCTTCAAGACTTGTATCTGCATGCCTCAAACCATTTTATACAATCTTTTAATCAACTGTGGAGATGGATATAACCCTGAGACCGCTCGTGACTTGTGAGTTGACCTAAACCACATATTTTTATATCTAAGTCTTGCTAGCTAGGCTTGTCATATTCATTAACTATCAAATCTCTCAAGTTGGTGATGTTAAAACAGAAAATTAAGAGAGTGCTTAATTTGATTCTTTTAAGTTGGTTCAACATAATAAACATGTGAGCTAGGTTGAAATATTAAAGAATACAATCCATCTGTTATACATTAGTCTTCAGGGGAATATCATTCACTTACATAGTATGAGAGCTAAATTGATCCCGAAAGATTTTTTTTGATTCTCTCTGTCTCTTGTCTAACTCTCTTTTATTTCTATATAACTCTCAAAATATACTAATAATCTTAAGGGCTGAAATCAAGCAATTGATACACTAGCAGAAGAGAAAAGAAAATGTACAGTAATACTAAAAGGACCGCGCCATATGGAATCGACGATAAATAGATCGTAGTGTATGGAGGTGAGCACCAGAGCTAACCGGTATCAGGGTCCTATTGATCAATATCTAGTTGGAATTTGTCTAATTAGTTCGGTCGGGCTCGGTTCGTATAGATAACCAACGGGTGCAATTGTACCTGGACAATGTACCATATTGGGACCAAAATGTACTGAGAGGTACATAAAAGACCTCCAATAGCTCAATTATCTTGCGTGCCACCAAGGGAAGCCGAGGGAGAATGAGAACGTGAAGATGATAGATTCTGAATAACCTTGGGACCTTTATAAAGTGTGACAATAAATGCACCTGTTATGGAAACAATTGTCCCCAAAAACTTTGCTCTAGTACCTTTGTTCGAAAAAGATAAAGTCTCCATCCTGTTTTTGACAACCAAAAAAAGGAAGTGGCAATGACCCGTAAGCAGTGTTACTCAAACAAATATGATCAAGACGTTTAGACGTACACCTTTTTAGTAATTTGGTACTCCTTTTGTTTTTCAAGCTAAGACATGTCATGTGTGTTTGTGACAGTTTTGTATCTTGTTTAATGTGTTCAGAAGGGAGTGAAATGAACCTGAAAATGACGGCAAGAATGAAGGTAAAACCAGGTACTAGATTACTGATGGCAGAAGAAAGCGTTGGCGAACTATATATAATTTCGGTATATCCCAAGATTTGTGACATAAACCTACTCACAAGTTTTATAAAGATCAAATGCATAAAGATATATAGGTAAGTAGCTTCGTAGCTTCATAACGATTTAGGAAAGAAAAAAAAATTACCCCATGATTGCCAAGAGAAAAATCTTGCTAACAATCGAGAAATTCACCGGAGGAAGTACCCTTGATCTGTTTTCACCAAAAAAAAAAGCCAATGCAACGCCAAACCAGTCACTAAAAATAATTAAACTTTTGTCGCAAGTCCTCGCCTACATGCTGTGGACAGGGTTCTGGCCAATGTTTCTTGATCTCATAATGTGCTTGTAATGCACCATTGTTTGGTACTGAGTTAAGTGAGAAATGTGTGCAAAGAATTGTATTGTAAAATTGGACAGCAAAAGTAAATCAGAGCAAAGAACTTTATTGATTGAGAAAGTATAATATGTTTTCTGTAAGAAAACATATTTATACACATCCAAACGTTACAATGCTTCATGAATGGACACGACTATCTATTTGACAGTTATTCCCAAACGTTGTGTTCTTAGAAAAATAACTGCCATACCTAACTTAACTGTTATGTTGTTTGGCGCCCATTTTGACCCATACAACTTTGTATTCGACCATACTTAATTACATAAATATAATACACAAACTATAGTCTTAAAATAAATTATACACTAATATCTAACTTTGATTTTAAATCATTATCAGGTCTACATCTCCCCTCTAATGGTTTAAACTCAAAGGTCTTGAGTGATTGCCTTTGTCTTTCACACAATGACATCAAAGTCACTGTCATCTTCATTGCTTCCATCTTCATATCTTTGTTCCATGCCAACTTCATTCCTAACACCAAGCCGGTTCTTCTCTGGTTCTTCATGTTCATCCCTAACTGCTTTACCATCCATGCCCATTGAGTTCCTTTGTTCTGCAGTCCAACTGCATTCACCTATCTCTTTCTGTGGCATCTCACACCATGGTACCTGAGCAGTATCATGATACATAATAACCGTGTCTATGAACTTTTTGAAGCATGCCTTGATTGCATCTCCATCCTCAGTTGTTAGGCCCTGCATGTGTGCTATGGTTGCCCATTTGCCACTTAATGAAACTGTGACATAGCCTCCAAGGCTATCTACCATTTTATGCAAAGCAAGAAGATCTATCTTAATCACCCCTATACTTGGTGGAATTTCATCCAGATGATCATAATTCAAGTACACCAAGTAAAACCATTTCAACATTTCAACATACTTTCTACTGAACACATCCCAATGTTTGAACACTATGCCATCTTTTTTAAGTAAATTCATAAAAGACATAAATCTGTGAAAAGAATTTACTTTTAAGTCATATAATGTACCATTCCAAGAAATGAAGTCATCATCAACATAGTCATGGGAGTCATTTCTGTCACACTTTAAATCTTCCAACCCTTTAATCAGTGAGCATTCATCATTTGGATCCAATGATCCATAATAGCCATCCAAGTATCTGTTATGGTCTGCAATAACATGTCTTGGCCCCCAGATTTGCTCCAAGTTGTCTTTGTCCATTTCTTCCTTCTTACCAGTTCTTGCCTCATCAAACATATATTTGATTTTGCCTTTGTTGTTGTTTATCTTTACCAAGTACCCTTGCTCTTCCAAGAGGTCAAAACTGAGAATGTTTAATGAAACCTCTGAGGTATATTGAACATTGGGTATCACTATCTCACCATCATCTGTTTCCACTGCAACATCACCCATACCATAAGAAAAAATAAATTTTCTTTATGTTTCCTCCTTCCCTATCATTTTGAATTTGTACTTAATTGTCTTGAACAATTTTCTTCTAGGGCAAAGATGGAATTTGTAGTGGTTTCTGATGTACCAAACATCATTCCAGGATTTTAGATTTGTTCCCTCAACCATGTAGTCTCCGATTACATGGACTGTTTCTGGATATTTAACTTCTTCATCAAGTACTTGTGATGTAGTAAAAAGTTCTTGGTTTGATTCTGCCACTGCAATTCTTTTTCTACTCCCCCATGCCCAAAAGGCGTGTCCCTTCTCTCTGCAGATATAGCATTTGGATCTTTTTCTTTCCTTGTTTTCACCATTTCTTCTGTCTGCTTCCCTTTCATTTTGGCATCATTGTATGCCTCGTTTTCTAACACCTTCTTTACAATCATTTCTTTCCCCTTGGGGGAGATGCTTTTCTTTCTTGTGTTCCATTGATAAACACGTTTTGGTGTCTCTCTGAGTAGATATCTGCCAGTGTAGAATCCACCATTTGATTGTGTTGTTGGCCATTCCCAAGGTTTAGAGCCGTGGCTCTGATACCAATTGTGGACAGGGTTCTGGCCAATGTTTCTTGATCTCATAATGTGCTTGTAATGCACCATTGTTTGGTACTGAGTTAAGTGAAAAATGTGTGCAAAGAATTGTATTGTAAAATTGGACAGCAAAAGTAAATCAGAGCAAAGAACTTTATTGATTGAGAAAGTATAATATGTTTTCTGTAAGAAAACATATTTATACACATCCAAACGTTACAATGCTTCATGAATGGACACGACTATCTATTTGACAGTTATTCCCAAACGTTGTGTTCTTAGAAAAATAACTGCCATACCTAACTTAACTGTTATGTTGTTTGGCGCCCATTTTGACCCATACAACTTTATATTCGACCATACTTAATTACATAAATATAATACACAAACTATAGTCTTAAATAAACTATACACTAATATCTAACTTTGATTTTAAATCATTATCAGGTCTACACATGCATTCCGAAAACAATCAGTACACACATATAGGAAAAGAATTGAGCCGGAAGGAGGATTAATGCTGCAATGGCATAAGAATAAACCATAAAAACATGGTAACTCATTCCTTGAAGTGTCGCGGCTTTGTACAAGATGTTGAGCCCAACATGAACACATTCCATGGCGACCAAAGTAACAATGGGCAGGACGTCCTTGTAACAGTAGTATCTCCATATTTTCCAGCAAGTGTGATTGTTGCTTTGACGAAATGGTACAATTGTACTTGCTGGAAATATATTACAATTGTAAGGCCTATATTTTCCAGGAGAACAATTGTAAGGAGAGGAAAATTCTTTTGCATACCCTTATTTTGGTGCATACCAATGGACAAATCCCCACCATCCATCCTTTTTCATCTAACGGTCAAGATTAATCTAAGATTTAATTTTTTAAACCTATTTTTTTCCCAACTATATAAAGTTTTATTTTTGTTTTTTTTCCCATTCGCCTTACTTTTTCACACATAGTTTGTGTGTGTTTTCTCTCAACCGTTTCCCTCAAAATCAGTTACGTTTTCCCTCCACTTTAACATCACCGATCACCACAGTAACACCACTGTTACTCCACCACAACACCATCCCGATTCTTCCGCTACTCCACCACATCACCACCGCAATCCATCACTGCTTCATTGTTCATTATTACGATCGATTTGCTAATGGCAATTTTTGATCTTAATGAACCTGCTGTTTCAGTTCCAGAATCTTCTGGTAATTTATCCAATTGTTTAGCTGTTGCTGTTTGCGATAATTCTGGTAATGTATCAGGTAGCAGTTATGCGGATGTAGCTGCGGATTGTTTAGCTGTTGCGGTTTGTGATAATTCTGGTGATGTATCTGGTAGCAGTTACACCGATTGTGCTTCTAATCATGTTCAGGATGATACTTCATCATGTGAGTTTAATTTTGATTTTTAGATTTTTTTTTGTTTTTTGTGTAGTATCACCATTGATACGTTTAGCTGTTGATGATATATTGTTACTATCACCAGTGATATGTGTAGCTGTTGATGATATATTGTTAGTATCACCAGTGATATGTCTGCTTATTTAGTTTAGTTTTTGATGATATATGCCTAGTATCTCCAGTGGTATGTGTGCTTATTTTTAGTTTAACTGTTGATGATATATGTGTAGTATCACCAGTGATATGTTTGATAAGTTTTTTGTGTTATGTGTACTATCACCACTGATATGTTGATAATTCTGTGGATTAATCTTTTAATTTTACGGAATTGTTTCATAATTATGTGTAGTATCACCAATGATATTTTTAGCTTTTTCATAATCATTTGTTAAACAGCTTATCAAACATATCAACAGTGGTATGTTTTGCTTATTTATTTTATCTCTTGATGATTTATGTGTAGTATCACCAGTGATATTTCTTCTTATTTAGTTTAGCTGTTGATGATATATGTGTAGTATCACCAGTGATATGTCTGCTTTATTTAGTTTGGCTGTTGATGATATATGTGCAGTATCACCAGTGATATGTTTGATAAGCTGTTTATGTTATGCTTTTGACTGTGTGTTTTGTCACCTTCTTTTACAGCTTCTAGTGTTCTGAAAACTCCTCAATCTTTTGTTCATCATGATTTTATCGATACTCCTGGTGGATCGGTTTTTTGGGTTCCTAGAGTTTCTGCTAGTGTTTTACCAAAGTTGTTTAGTGTTTACAATTCTGTTGAGGAATGCATTAATATGTATGCGAAATATGCTTCAGAGGCTGGATTTGGTATTAGAAAGTCTAGTCAGAAAAGGTTAAGGGATGGTGTTGTTAAAGAGAAGTATTTAGTCTGCAATAGAGAAGGTTGCCCAAAGAGAATTCATTTGAATACTTTAGCTCCTAAGAAAGGTGATAAAAAAGTTAGGACTTCGAACTTTAGGATAACTGGTTGTAAAGCGCGTGCAGTTTTCCATATGATTCCTGGAACAACTCAGTATAAGGTTACTACCTTGGATGTTGAACATAATCATGAACTAGATCGTAATGAGTACAAACATTTGTCTAAGAGTGAGAGGAAGCTACCATACCATGAGCAGTTGTTCATAATGAAAGCAGCTAATTATAATCTTGGTGCGACTAGAGCTCACAATTTGTATTCCGGGTTGAAAGGATCCTCAGCTCTTGTTCATGGTACGCAGACTGAGTTTTGCAACTTTACTCATAGTATAAATTGCTTCATTGGGGATAGCGATGCTCAAATGCTTATTAACCGTATGGAAGATCGGATGAAGTATACGTCAAACTTCTCTTTTAATTATTTTGTTGAAAATGCTAAGCTTCGTGGGTTGTTTTGGGCAGATGAGGTTGCCAAGTGTAATTACAGAGAGTTTGGTGATATTGTCTCATTTGATGCCACTTACAAGACCAATAAGTACGTTTTTTTAACCTATTAAATATTTCCATTGCATTTTATATATTATCACCTGAGATACTTTTATTTTCCAGATATCAGATGGTTTTTGTGCCCTTCACTGCTATCGACAATCATCGGAAGTGTGTTACTGTTGGCTCTGGTCTTTTTAAGAATGAGACTACTGAATCATACATATGGTTATTGCAAGCATTCAAGAAAGCGGTTGTTCGTTCTCCAAAAATCATTGTCACTGATCAAGATGGTGCTATGCGAAATGCGGTTGCTGAGGTGCTTCCTGATTCCAAGCACAGGCTTTGCATGTGGCATATCATGCAAAAGCTTCCTGCTAAGGTATCTCCCGTGATATTGCATTTGTTTATAAAATCATGTGTTTTATCACTAGTGATACTTTATTTGTTTTTTCACAGTTCTGTATTTGGTTGCTTTTTGTATCACTTGTGATACTTTATAGTTTTTGTTTTTCAGATTGTTTCTAGAATCTATGATGATACTGATTTCAAGACTAAATTTGGCAATATTGTTTGGAATACGTATATTGGTCCTGAGGAGTTTGAGTTTAGATGGAATGAATTGATGGTAGAGTTTGATCTTCAAAATCACAAGTGGTTGAGTAAGATGTATAGGATTAGATCTTCATGGATTCCTGCATTCTTTGTTGATTCTCCACTTTGTGGATTGATGAGGACTACATCTAGGTCGGAGAGTGAGAATTCCTTCTTTTCGCATTTCACAAGTCCTACTTCCACACTTGTTAAGTTTATGGTTTTGTATGAGTCTGCAATGGAGAAACAGAGATATATACAAGAAAGATTAGATCATAATTCAATCGATTCATTCCCTACTTTGTTGACGCCATTAGCAATTGAAGTACATGCAGCAAGAGTTTACACTCGGAAGCTGTTTGTTCTTGTTCAAAAGGAGATAATTGCTGGTTCATGGTTATGTTCTATCATGTCGAAAACTTGTGATGAGTTATGTGATGTTTCTGTTATTTCTGAGGAAATATTGGTTCCTGGTACTATTCCAGAAGTGGTTGATGAAGAAGAAAGCACTTCAGAGAATGTTGAAGAAGAGCTTATCTTGTATCAGAAAGTCACCAGACGTTACAAGGTACATTTACTTATTTTTTTTTTCTTTTTACATGTTTTTTGTTTAAGTATCACAGGTGATAAGCGGTATCACTGGTGATATGGGTATCACCTGTGATATTATTTATTTAATTTTTTCTTTTTTTATTTGTAGGTTTTTATTTTATGTTTTTTAATATTTGTTTTTTGTTTTTTGTCTTTTTGTTTTTTTTGGATGAAGGTTGTCTATAACAAACTAGATGGTTCGGTTGTTTGCTGTTGCCAGCTTTTTGTTCGTTGTGGGATTTTATGTCGTCACATTTTTTGTGTGTTTAAGAATTGTAATGTGCTTAAGGTCCCAGATCAGTATATACTTAAGCGTTGGACAAGGGATTTGATTCCACCTGATTTGAGGAGGCAAAAGGCCCGTTATGGTCAAGAGAATGAAGAAATAGAAAAGCTTGCTATTGAGGCGTCTAGTTTAGTTGAATCGTGTGTGAGTATGATGATTGAGAATCAACCAAAACTGACTTCTTTTTTAAACAAGCTCAGAAAGCTAAAGTCAGAAGTTGAGTCTGATATGCCAAAAGTTCCTGCTCGCACAGTTTCTCAAATGGTTCATCAGTTTCTTGGCGTTAAGAAGCCTTTGAAAAATAAAGTTAAAAATCCTTCTAAAGCAAGTAATAAGGGATATATGAAGGATCGTATTAAGGGTGGACGTGAGATAGCATTAGAGGAAAGTAAGAAGCAGAAGAAGGGATGTGGTATTTGTGGTTTGAAGGATCACAATAGGCGTACTTGTCCACATAGGAGTGGAGCAGCTGGAAGCCTAGTTGATGGAGCAAGTGTAATTGGACTTGATGCAGCAGGCGGAAGTGGAGCAGGCGGATGTGGAGTTAATGGAGCAAGTTGAAGTATGAATTTATGTGTATCACTGGTGATACTTTTTTTTATTTTTATTATTAGAATGATTGAATTTGTTTGAAGTGATAATTTTTTTTTGGATTAATTTGTTTTATATCATCTGAATTGTTATTTTTTTGTCTTATATTACTTGTGTTTTATCTAGCTGAACATGTGATAAAGCATTTGAATTATCAAAACCATAAGATAAAGATTCTGTTATCACTTGTGATAAAACATAACAAAATGCATTGTCTTACAACTCCAGATTACCCAAAACTATTGTTTTATATCTTTAGATTTGCAATTACAAAAACTAAATCCATAATTTAATAACTACTTGGTCTTTGCTTCATTATCTTGTTCTGCAATCTTTATCTTTATTGCTTCCTCGACCAGTGTCTTTGCTGCTTCTTCGTCTGGATTTTCTGCTGCAAACTTTAATGCGTAGTCTGACATCATTTTTTGGTTATCGTTTACTTCATGAAGCATCATCTTTGCTACATATTTGGCTCTCAAGTTGTTTATCTGCATTCTGTGATTTATGTCGTTTTCTTTTAGCATGCCTGTATCCCATTTTGTTCCACTTTTCCCCTGATAATGTTCCATGTGCAGCATCATGTACAATCCGCAATCGATCTTTTCTTTCTTTGTCCTCCAACTCATGTTTAGTATTGTTGGTTTTCTTTTTTGATTCATTAATTCATCTCCTTTTGGATGTTGATATGTTGTCAAATGCTTTGCAAAAACACCCCTCTGAAAAGTAAAAAACAAAGTTCATAATTATCTCATATGTTCTACTACAAACTTCTGTATCACAAGTGATACTCTACCAAAAACTAAATAATATAACCACAACTTCTGTATCACAAGTGATACTCTACCAAAAATCTGAATAAGATAACTACAACTGCTGTATCACAAGTGATACTCTACCAAAAACTGAATAGGGTAACTACAAACTGTCAATTATAGGCTAGTATCACAAGTGATATTCTAAATTTATTTGACACAAAGAAATTATAGGCTAGTTTCTTACCACAAACTCATAGTTTTCTTTGTATTTTCCTTCGTATGTTCCGTCTGAATCACTGTTATCTATTATCACGGATGTCCCTTTGATGATGTTGAAAGCTATTAGGTAGTAATGCTCATGTGATATGATTGGAAAGAAAACCTGTTTAATTTATAAAATTTATGTAAGTTTTTAAAATAATAGACTAAGTACAATGATTAATTTATAAATTCATATTTTATATCAGGTTAACGTCTTCGAATTGCAACTTCCTTATATCGTCTTCCATCTGAATTGTAATCATCTTTGCAAACTCATCGTATTGTTTATATATCTTTGTAAGCATGCATTGTGGCTCATTCCGTATTATTCCCGGCAGCTGCTTGAAAAACATTTTAGAATTTTTAAGTTAATTTAATACACAAATACATTCAAGAATAATAAATTATTTATAAATTAAATTTATCTTACCATCATTGATGTATAAAAGTAATGCCTTTTGAGCTCTTTATCTGATAACGATTCCTCGTAATTTAGGATTGAAGCGAATGTGTCGATCACAGGAGTTTTAATTTTCAATCCTGGTGCTAGTGATTGGACATTCATTCTCATTAATACTACTTCTTGGTCCTTGAAAACTTGTTCTCTGTTTTTACAATATCACAGGTGATAAGTATAGGAAATTACATATGTATCACAGGTGATATTATGTATCACCTGTGATATATTCAAGTAAAGTTATTAAAATTTAAAGTTAATCTTACGCTTCGTTTCCTTGCATAGAGAAGATGCTTCTTGCCAAGAGTATTTCATCTTCTGTTAGCTCTTCCGTTGTGCTGACCTTTTCGTTTATGTATGGTGATTCCAGTAACCGATATTGGTTTTTTTCTTCCTTTTATTATGTTTTATTGAATTTTTTAGATTGTTCTTCTGGCGTATCAAATCCTAGATTAAATGACGGCTGAGATCCTCCTGGTGTGAACTCAAAACTGTGCTCCCTACTTTTACAACCAGACGGACCTGCTTCTTCCTTTTCTTTTTCTTTTTGTGAAGATTCGCCTGCTTGTTCGTTTTGTTTTTCTTCGACGTTTTTCTGATTCCCAAATTTCTCTCATTCAGCTTCTTTGAAAACTTCAAAAAATTCTTCATCAGTTAAGTCTTCAAGCTTTTTCGAAGCTGATTTGGCTTCTTTCTCTTTCATTTCTCTGTATTCTTTTTTAAGTTCTTCATCAGTTTTATCCAGTAGTTCGTCATAAATTGATATATCATCTATTGGTTTCATTTCATATTGGATTTTTTCACCTTCATTCAGTTTTTCATCCTAAAAAAAACAAAAGAAAAAATAAATAAATAAACATTATAAACAAATAATATCACAATGTATATTTAAATACCATATAAAAAGTGATAACTAATATCATATCACCAGTGTTACCTCATATCACCAGTGATACCTAATACCACCTGTGATACCTAATATCACCTGTGATACTTAAACCAAAAATACATGTAAAAGCTAAAAAAATAAATGTACCTTGTGTCTACTGCCGACGACGTTTGTTTCCGCAGCTATATCGTTTTTGCTACTACTTACATCTTTGTTTCCTGCAGGTTCATCCCTTGTATTATTTGTCCCTTCATTGTTCCCTGAAACCTCATCCCTTATATTACTTTCCTTTCCTTTTCTACTTGTCCCTTCATTGTTTGCCGTATCTTCATCATTTCCTTTCCCTTGCGCGTCTTCATGTTTGTCAGCTTCATCATCATCGACTATCATAGATTCTCCATTTTCATCACCATGTTCTCTATTTTCATCTCCACATTCTGCTTTTTCATCTCCATTGTTGTCATCTTCGTCATCACTAGTTGCAAATTTGATAGAGCTTGATTCTGTTGATGATGAATAGATTGGACTTCTTTGTTTGAATTTTTCATTTGGGTTCATGAAAATCTCATTCAATCTTTCTCGATATTCATTAATCCTTTGATCATTTCTAAACTTGAATATAGTATCTTTGATTGTTTCATCAAACAATTGTTTCTCACTCAAAATGCTTTCTATTTTATCTTCTAACATCTGATAAATTTCCTGAAAATCAATTTTAAGGTTGAAGAAATCATTAGTTATACTTTTAAAGTCATAAAATAATATTCTTCATATTATAATATAATATCACAAGAGATATCATACACTCACCTCCTTTTGAGTAGTTTGTTCTTCCTCATTTAGACCTCCTATAATGTCCACCATCCCAAAGTATTTTATTCTATCCAATTCAAGAGTCTCCCTACTTATCAGCAAGTTTGCGTTCCAGCTTTTGAAAGCTGGTAGTCTTCTTGGCACTTTCATTGCATCAAACTTTGTATATTGTAAATATGCAAGCTGTTTCAGCAACCATTTATCAGATAAAACATAAATAAAAAACATTCATACGAGGTATCACAGGTGATACCTCATATGGTCTTTTCTAACAAATGAAATTAATGGATAGTATCTCCTGTGATATTTGAAGCAAAAAACCATAACAAAAGAAAAAAACAAATAAATATTTTAGGAGTTACCATCAAGAATGTTACTGGGCCGTAATAGACAATCTCTGTCCTATCCCTCTTTCTTGTTGCCCAATCATTTTTTGATGATCTTGCACATTCATACACGTATCTGCACCAGTCTATTTCTGTCACGTCATCTTCTTCAAGAATGTCTTCCAATACCGTGGTTTTTGCAACAGAGCTTTTATCACATGTTCCGAATGTATTTGCAACTAGCATCAAAAAGTTCAGTCTGAATATGAAATCGGTGTTTGTTGTCTTTGTTATCTGTTTTGATATTGCACTTATTGTCAACTTGGTTTCATCTTTGTATTGATCTTTCCATTCTTCCTCAAATATATCATTCTTTTCCCTTTGTCCTTCATTTCTTTCCAGTCTCCTTGATCCCTTTGGTAAACCAAGAACTTCCTTCACTGTTTGTGGAGAAATTTGTAAGTTTCCCGTTGGAAGCCTAAGGTTCATTGTTTCTATGTCGAGGCAGCCTACTACAAAAAATGCTAGCCTTGTTTGTACTTCATTAATTGGAAAATCAATTAGGTCTCTAAACCCCATTTGTGTTATTACTTTCTTTCTTTCAATGCTTAGCCCATGCATAGCTTCAAATAGGGGCTTAACTGTTTCCCTTCCGCTCAACATTGTATACACCTTTCGTTTCTTTTTTTCATTTCCATCTATCTCTTCGTTCACCTTACTCTTAGCATCTTTGTCATTCTGATTTTCATGTATTTTTCTTTTCCCATTTGCTTTTTCTTTACTTTTTGATGCATCTTCTTTTTTTCTTCATCACCTTCTTTTTCAGCCTGTGGTATAATGTTAAAAATGTTGTATGACATTAGCAATTTTTTTAAAGTATCTCCAGTGATATTAAAGTATCTCTAGTGATATTGGAAGTATCTCCAGTGATACTAACCTGTTCTTTAGTTTTTTCTTCTTCTACTTTCTTTTCTGCTGCTTGGTTTTCACCTTTTGTTTCTAACTTCTGTTCCTTCATCAGCATTTTCATTTTCTTCTTTTCCTCTAATTTTTTTGATGCTCTTCTAATCGTTTTCCATAACGTCTTTTCTTACATTCTAATCTTGGCAACTGTTTTTTTCTTGTTGTTTTTTTTCCTCTGTTTTATTGTCTGCATTTTTAAGAACAAAGGTTATTCAACAACAGTCTAATCAGCCTACCTTAAGCTAACCAAAAGCTATTCAAAAGCTAAATTAAAAAGCTATAAACCCACTAAAACTCATTTTAAATCAAAAAATAACCAAAACTCTAAAGCATTAGTTGTACCAAACACCCCTTAAATAGTCTATTTTGATTTTTAACCTAAAAAAATACTATAATAAGCTATGATTTTGATTGACATAAGTTTAATTAAGATATTAAACACCTAAAAAGCAATTTCAATCATAAAATAATCATAATAAACAACAACTATAAATATCAAAATAAGATTGAAATGAGTGTCATACCAATATCCACATTTTCTTCAATGTTCTTTCCCTTATCTTGATTTTCAGCTTTCGAATCATTCATCTTCAGGTTTTGATTTTTTAGATGTAAAGATCGTGTGTGTGAGTTTTTGTGTGATGATTTATGTTGCAGATCTAGGTCATGACGGTCTAAAAAGCAATTGTGTATTCTTTTATTATACAATTTTACAATTTTGGTCCTTATATTTATTATTTATTATAATTTATGT
>LBNU01000245.1:30613-49337 GCA_014162995.1 Artemisia annua
AAAAAAAGGAAAAGGGAGGATTTTTTCAAAAAAAAAATCCTTTTCCAAGTTTTTTTTCTTTCCTTCCTTTTAGCACCTTTAATCCCTTTTTTCCCACTTCCTTTTTTCTTTTTCACTCTTTTTCCTTTTTTGTTCTTGTTTTCATCTGCCTCTTGTTCCATTCTAATCGTTGCTTTTTTCCTTGGCTTGTTTGTTGTTGCAATCGGATTCTTGTTCTGCATTTTCCTTTTTGTTTTGTTTTTTCTTGTCATTTGTTTTCTTTGTCTTTCCCAGCTTTCAACAGATTCGCTTTTTTTCTTCTTTCTTTGAAGCCTCTGGCTCTTATTCTTCTTCCTTCTTCTTCCATATTTGCAACTACATTGCTGTTGTTGGTTGGTTGGTATCACGTGGTGATACCTCCAGTTGTGTTTTCACTGTTTGGTTGTATCACTGGTGATACCTTCAAGTTTGTGCCTGTCACTGTTTTGTTTGGTGTGTTGGTGTTGTGTGGTTTGTTGTTGGCGTTGGTGTTTTGCAGGTGATCTTTGATTTAATGGTGTAAAAGATTGCTGGGTTGAAGTCCTCGTTGGTGTGGTGTTGGTGTTTGGCAGGTGAGGATGTTTGTTTTTCTTGCAGTTACTTTGTCTTACTGTTTTTGTGGATGATGATGATGTTGTTGTTTCATCATTTTGTTGGTGTATTGAGTTGTTTCTGTAGTTTTCTTTTTTTTACAAACACTCGAAGTTTTTTCTTAGGCGTATCTTTCTTTGTTCTTTTATTTTTTGGTTCTGTCATACCTGCACAAAACAAATCCCAAATTAGGTTTATGAATAGGATATGTGATAAAATAAACTCTGAATGTATGTATCACACGGTGATTATACAGATGTAAATTTTGAAAATCAAGTACGCCACATATCATTCAGATATTTTTCACGGTTTAATTTTTCTAAAGTAGACATGCTTATATGTTACAATAATCTTTACTGTCTGGAGATAAGTTTCAAAAATGGCATGGTAGACAGAACGCATTTACAAATTTATTTTTTTAGTTAGTAACACAATGTATGTAATTGTTGATGTGTAAAGTTTTAATTAATCTTAAACTAACCGTTTAAAGCTTCTAAAGATTCCAGATCCGCAAAAATATCAGAATCCTACATTTTTTCAAAAGCACAAATTTAGTTTTATCATTAATATATATGGGATATTCTACAAAAACTGAATAAATAAGTCAATCAAATTGTTTTTTAATCGCAGATGTTTATATGACCAAAAACGAAATAAACACTTACCAAAAAATTGAGAAGCCAGTACATATGTTCATAATAATCAAATATGTTCTACTATAATTTGCTGTATCACAAGTGATACTGTACCAAAAACTGATTTAATATAAACTAAACTGAATATATCACATGGATACTCTTCCAAAAACTGAAATAATATAACTACAACTGCTGTAATCACAAGTGATCTCTAACCAAAATGATTTGTATCACAAAGTGGATACTCTTCAAAAACTGAATAATATAACTACAACTGCTGTATCACAAGTGATCTCTACCAAAAACCTGATTTGTATCACAAGTGATACTCTCCAACAAATTGAATAATCATAACTTCAACTGATGTATCAAAGTGATACTATAACAAAACTGAATAAAATCACTACATTCAATCACCTTATTTTAACAACAATCTCCAATAAAGTACAAAATAAAAAAAACTATAGATCTAATTTAATTCAAATAATTCATATTCATCACATGCCATCACAGTATCACATCAAAAATCAACATAAAATACACAAAATTTATAATTATCATAATATTGATAAATAAGTACAATCACGTAGAGATATAATAAATCAGTGAATAATTAATCTGAAGCGTCGTACCGTTCATTTTGAGTTCAATTAGGTTTCATTTTGTACCGGTTTTTTCCTGTGTCTTCTTTTTTAGATAATGATCTTGCCATTTTTATGTTTAGTGATGTTTTTAACTGTGAAAATCGGTTGATTTTGAATTTGTGTCAGCTATTAATAGGCGGTTAGAGAGGAATTTGTTATTGTGTGAGTTCGTGTGTGTGGAAAGTGACGTTTTGAGGGGTTGGGGTTGTTGGGTAAAGTTTGAGGGAAATTGGCAAAAATTGGGTCCTGTCCCGTGTTTTTTATTTATTAAAAACTGTTTTTTTGCTCGACGGACAGGATTTGTCCAATAGAATCGTGGCACTTTTTTGGGTTTGTAAAATAAAAACGCCTCTTCGACGAAAAATGATGCGCTGAAAGTTCAATATAAATACCTTTATCTGGTTTGCCTATAATTAATGACTATTAAGATTCTTATATTATGATTGACGATCACACACGGAATATTAGTTTTTAGTGTTTAGATAGAAACAAACCACTTATTTTTAAACTTGCTAGGCAATTTTGAGAGGTGCTAATTCAAAAGTGTTTTAACAATCTGTTTATTTGATTTTTGCACATATCAAAAGTGTTTTAACAATCCACATGACTAAAAACAAGAAACGATCTCAAACATCTCGGGTGGAGAAACAAAAAATCAAGAACATGTGTTTTTAATTTTGATTAAGACACAAACTAGCAGTAAGCCTTAAATATATTCCAAACTTAAAACTTGCACTCTTGCAGATAATCATCTTGCCAGTTCTTCAACAACTTTAGCCTCCAAGTTTTTCATCTTGACAACTTAGTTGTATGCACACTTAACGTATGTCCAGGATTTCTTGCCATCTCTAGGATTCCTGGCAAACGGATACATTTAACCTAAAACAAATTATAATTTTGGGTAAAATGCAAAAATGGTCCCTAACTTCCAGGAAATCACAGAAATGGGAGCGAGACAAAAAGTAGCGCTAAAAAACCACTAACGTTACGTAAAAGTGCAAAAAACCCACCGAGAGCGTTTTTCTGTTAGTTTCCTCATTAAGTGCCTAGTCATCAAGGGTAGTATCGTCTTTTCATTGCTACTGTTGATTCATGGACTAAATTTGCAATTTAAGTTTGATCTTTTGTTTCACTTCACCACCACCACCACTCTCTACCACCGCCGCCACCCTCTACCCCCACCACCACCACCAACCTCTACCACCACCACACCCTCTACCACCACACAACCAACACCACCATCACCCTCTACCACCACACAACCAACACCACCAGCCTCTACCGCCACCACCACCACCACCCTCTTCCCCACTTTGACAAGGACTTATAGACAATTTGTCCAGTTTCTGTCACTTGCTCCTCTAGTTCTTTTAGTTGTTTGCTGCTCTTTCCCACTCCTCAGCAATTTACAAAAGTATTCCTATTAGTTAAAGATGTTGCGGAGTATACTGATCATGCTTCACTTCTTTTGCAATTTACAAACTCATAAACTAATAATTACTTATTCTATAGAATGATACTTTAAGTATGAAATGATAAGCTCATAAGTACTACTACATCAGTATGACAATTATACTTTGTCATGAAACACGGCTACTGCAGCCAGAGGAGTCAGAGCCAGGGACAAAGTACTAATGACATTTGAAAACAACGATGAGACCACAAAAACCAACCCAACAACACCAACAGAACACACCTGCCAAGCCACAGCGCATTCCAAAATATGAATTGGTACTAAGACCTACAATGCTAAGTTAACTACTAGAAAATCATAGATTAAACAGCTATATTAAATGTCAAACTATTGAAGTTAAGCAAGAACAGCAAATCGTTGGTCTAATCACTCAACCAAAATGAAAAAGAGGAAATGTAACTAAACATATATCAATTGGTTTTATATGTATCGTTTTTGAGTAATAGTAATAACATTTAAAGAGGACATACAACATCTAGAGACAATATTAAAATTGATCCCAACAATTGACTTTTTTAGCTAAGTGATTCATGTATATCACATGAGAATCACAACCATTTCCTTTCAATTTTACAAGTTATAAGTAGGGAAGAGTAAATGAAATGTAAAAAAAAAATAAGAAAATAAGAAAATAAATAAATAAATAAAAAGCAATTGGATACAAAGTTTCCTTTACTCTGTTTTGATTACTCAAACTCTGTTTCATTTGGCAAGTCACCTCGGTTGGCTTTGTTTCCTTAACCTCGGGTTTTTTCTCCTCCACGTTACCACCAGTCACTGGCTCCGTGTATCCTACACCTTTCCTTAGTAAAGTTGCTTGTTTGACCGAGTCGATAGGCTGAGTCAAATACTGTTTATCATATTTCAATAACAAGTCAGTTACATGCATGATTCAATAAGTCAAGTTCTTCATATTAGTTATGTCTAATAGAGTAATATCTATCAAATTTTGTTATGAGTATATCAGCTAGAAGAAACAAAGAAAAATGGCATGTATTAAGAAGAAAACTTGGCTGGGCACCAAGCTCAATGATATGAAGCTTTGATGTAACCTATCCAGCATTAGAGTTTTTTGTTGCAAAAGAAATAAGAATCGAAGGATTCTCATTGCCAGGAACCTGTATAAAAGCTTATGAACATGAGGGGCCAATGGTAATAGGAATTATTGATGGCACTAGAAGTCACGTGATTCCATTTTCAATCTGTCTTGTTGTCCTGAAATCAAACTCAAAAGGAAACCAGTATCTGGTGTCATCAAAAAGTTATCATTGAATTTTGAAAATTTTATCATTGAGTTTTGAAAAATGCCCAAAGTGCGCTCATGATATTAAGAAGCCACTTATGAGAACTCCAGGTAATATTGTTAGTTTGTTATGCTATGTTTAAAAAGATGAAACAAATTCAATGTACTAATAATGCTTGTTCATCTTTGCTTTTTCAATACGTTGATGTGTTTACCCCAATTTTTCATACATGTTTTTTTTATAAGCTTCACNTAGAGGGTGGTGGTGTTGGTTGTGTGGTGGTAGAGAGTGGTGGTGGTATTGATTAAATATGAACAGTAAAAAGACGATACTACCCTTGATTACTAGGCACTTAACGAGAAAACTAACGGAAAAACGCTCTTGGTAGCTTTTTTGCACTTTTACGTAACGTTAGTGGTTATTTTGCGTTACTTTTGGTCTCGGTCTCATTTCTGCGATTTCGTGAAAATTTAGGGACCATTTATGCATTTTACCCTATAATTTTTTTAGCACAAAACAAAGTCATTAAAAGGAAGCCAGCTTTTTAAAAAGCGTGATATAGTTTGATTTTTTACTTATTTTTGGTACACTAAACTTTAATGGACTAAACAAAGACAATAAGAAATCGAAGATCAACGTTTAGTCTAATAATAATAATAATAATAATAATAATAATAATAATAATAATAATAATAATAATGAACCCAGCTTTTTTGAAACAGTGAGTACTTACTTGCAGTTTCAATGCCTTCCGAAGCTGTTTTAGAACATGTTTCGCGCTTGGTCGTTTTTCCCTATCATCACGTAAGCACTGGTAGGCAACCTCCAGAAAAGTGACCAATGATTGCTGCACGATTTGGTTCTTTATAACGTTAAAAACCACCTCATCTAATCTTCCTTCCTCAAAGCGTTGGTTAACTAAAGTGTGTAGAAACTGACCCTCATGTTCGTAAACTTCATATGTTGATCTCCCGGACAATATTTCTAATAAAATTATACCAAACGAATAGATATCAGATTCTATGGTTAAGATACGTGATTTTTGATATCGAGGGTCCAAGTATCCTGGTGTGCCGCAAGCATAATCGATAACATAGTCTGTTTCAGCATTTATTGTACAAATTAATGAAAGCCCAAAATCTGCAACTTTTGCCTTCCAGTCATCAAAAAGTAGAATGTTAGCAGTTTTCATGTCCCTATGTATCACCGCCTCATGTTCTCGAACACCTCCATGAAGGAAAGCTAATCCCCTTGCAACATCAATGCAAATGTTAAGCCGATTAATCCAAGTAAGACTAGCATCATTCAAATAGTTATCAAGACTTCCTTTGGATGCATATTCATATACGATGATTCTTTCTTGTTTGTAGTTGTTATAGCCTACAAGACGGATGACATTCTTATGCTTATACTCAGAAAGAATATGTAGCTCATTGTAAAACTGTTGATCGCCTTGACCATGACTTGTATCTAACCGCTTTGCGACAATTGTAGAGGATCCATGTTCAGATGCAAGTTCTCCTTTGTACACCCTACCAAAACCACCACCTCCAATGTCATTTGCACGACTAAAGTTTTGTGTGGCTGATCTGATATCTTTAAATGGTATTCTCAAACGGTTCTTGTGTTTTTTCTGTAAATTATAAAACACTTCATTAATCTTCTTTGATAATGTATTTTCAGATCTTTTAACAAACCTTAATTGGTACTTTTTCATTTTGAAAAAAAATAATATATCGGTAATATTTTAAGTATTATTTTTTAATTTATAAGTTTTTAAATTTGTTTTGTTGATATATTATACAAGTAGAAGATAAATACAAAAAATATAAATAAGATGCAACTAACAAGGATTAAACTTTTTAAATGATTATCTTTAATTATAAAAAACTATAATTAAAAATCATAAATCAAACAAAATAAAAATTAAATTATTAGTTTTTTAATAAATAAAAATATATCATTAAAAAAATTAAATACTCGTGCGTGCGCGGGCATTATAACTAGTTATAAACTATGCAATTATGACCCTCACCAAGTTTACGGAATAAAACTATACTCATTAACGAATTAGAAATCACATGAAGAAAAGAAAATAAATAAATAAACAAAATAATACCGCTCCCGAACAAAAAAGTAGTACATTTTGCAACTTTTCCATATTTATTGTTACGGTAGAAAAATTGATGTCATCTTTTCCTTTAATTGATCATGTACGTATCAATTAGTAATAAATCAAGAGCAAATGACATAAAAAGAGACTTCGTACTACGCTTTCGATAACACTTGGATATGATCTAAAGGTGATTAAAGAAAGAGAGGTGATTGGGAGGCATAAACCATGTGCCTAAATTTATGCCTAAACTTATGTGGCATCATCCTGTTGGCCGCAATCAAAGGACCCACTTTTTCACAAGCAACAGGATCATGCCACATAAGTTTAGACATGAAATTAGACATACAATTAGGTCTCCCCATCATTTTCCTTAAAGAAAATAATAGTTTACAAAATTATGCAATTACATGATTAATCAACCTTGGTACGAGAACAGATGTGATTCTTAGAAGCTGCTTTAAAACCTTTTGCCAAATTGTATACTGTAATTCAAGAATATACCGTAAAACATTCAACATTTATATGTACGGAGTGTAAATATTTTAAACTAAATAACCAATCTCTACTCTTACCCATTCAAATAACTAAAAACGACACTTCCTATTACAAAAACTACATTGCGCCACAAAACCCTTTGGGCGCGCAAAACCATCTGTGTGCACTGCCACGTGTCAGACTCCTATTGGCTGAATATTTATTAGAGAAAAAAAAGGAGTGGGAGCAATTAAATACTTGCGCGCTATACCCTATTTGCTTGCACTGTTACGAGTCGAATTGTTTTTAGCAAGAAATATAGTAATTGACTGCGCTCATGGCCGTCCCGTGGATTTCGAGGGCATGTGCCATAATTTTAAAAGAGGCCTCCTTGAGAACAAGAGTTAAAAAAAAGTTACTCAAACCTTTTTCCAGTTACACTTTTTGTTTATCTAGACTGTGTATATACGTAGTTTTTGACATTTTGTCTCGAAAACCAACTAAATTTGTACACAGGTCTATTTGAAAATTTATCATTAGAAAATAAGTTTTTTTAAACCAAAGTAAAGTGCGAGACAAATGAATAGGCAAATTTAATATTAAAAAAAAAAGAAAATCGTTTATCCCACATGGTTGCCATTATAAAAACTTGATGTTTCTTTGCACTTATAAATTTTGAAATTGCTATGCTGGGCTGCTGGCAAGTTATTATGGGCCTTCCAAACCATAATTAACTCATTTAGTATATGTAGAGGATTACAAAAATTGAGGCCCTTTAGAATTTTGAGCATGTGCGGTTGAGCAGCCCGTAGGTTGATATCCGGCCATAGCTGCGCTAGTCTATAGGTTGATATCCGGCCATAACTGCGCTAGTCAGGAACTAGGNCCAATTAACCACAATGTCAAAATTTTTATTAAAAAAAAAAAAAAAAAAGGCAAATTAGAGTTTGCTCGCACAGGCACATGTCAACGTACTAGCCTATCTTCTTAAATTAACAGTCCGCGAAAATGAAAAGGTGAGCAAAAAGGTTTCGCTCTCAGTGCCATATGTCAATTTCCTAAGTTATCTAAATTCACTAAGGGTCACGCACAAATAAAAGGGCGAGAAAATAATAATACGCGCACTGTTATCTCTCATTTTCTTATTCAATCTAAACAATAAAAAGTATACGTGTATCAATAAAAAATACGCGCACAATTAATTTGCGCGCACTATGTCTGCTCGCAGTATTTTTGTATGTTTTTTTTTGGATAATTCATTGGTTGCCCCAAAAAGTCACTTTTGATCAATACTTTGCCCCAAAAAATATTCGTATATGCATTTGCTCCTTTGCAACTTATGCGCCATATATAACTTATGCAGGTTCACCTATATTTTGACATGCATCCAATTTGAAAATACTTGTTCAAAAAAAATGAAAATACATATGTGTAAATAAAAAGTACTTGTGTGTAACTATCCTCTTGTACGACCGAATTTATACTTTTTATTCGACTTGTACTTTTTATGCGACTTTTTACTCTTACACCCTTGTATTTACATTGAGCCAAAAGGTACAATTTGCATAAGTCGCAAAAGGGCAAATGCAAAAACTGTCTTTTATTTTTTTTATTTTTTTTCAAAAAATTAATCAATGGTAACATTTTTTAGGGCAACTAATGAATTTTTACTTCTTTTTTATTTTTAACCCTAGGTTGTTTTTTGTAAAACAGTTTTCAAATTTTGATAACACGGTTTTCTATGTGTCTAATACGTAAATTTTCACAATATTATAACATAAACTATAGGACTTACCTGAAACGTTAACGCTTTCCGAAGTTCCATGATGATGACTTGCAAAGTTGGACGTTGCTGCGGATTTACCGCCACACACCGTTCAGTGATTTTTATAAACGTGTCCAACGAATCTTCATTGGGTCCTTCCTTAAGAAATAATTTGTTACCACGATTTTCTTCCCTTATTACCCGAAGTACTCTTTGCTTTATTTTTCCGTCCTTGAACCACTGTTCTGCCTGAAACTCAGCATCCTTCTGCCTTTCTGTTATATAAGCCATCCCACATAGGATTTCAAGCATAACGATTCCAAAACTGTATATATCTGATTCTTTTGTTGCCTTACCAGTTTCACTTAATTCTGGAGCCATGGAAAAAAAACTCCATAAATTCAAATCATCCTTTCGGAAAGGTAAAGTGTCTTCATCTTGAGTCTCACGCAATGTAGATAGTTCAAATCCAGTAATTTTTGCCCCTTGACCTTCATCATCCAACAAAATGCACACACTGCTTATAGCACGGTGAATGACCATCTTTTGGTCCTCCATCTCATTGTGAAGGTAATTTAACCCATGTGCAACATCGAGGCAGATCCTTAAACGCATGTCCCATGTTAGATCTGACATGCTCAAAAAGATATAGAGAAGATTACAAGTATCACCCTCGTGAACAAGTATCCTATGACTACCTTCGTGACAAAATCCAAGAAGAGAATCTATATTCTCATGCTTACAAGTGCTAAGAATTTCAATTGCGTTATAGAACTTATCTAATGCAGTTGCATGTTTAAAGCGCATTATTCTCACATTATAGTGTCTCTTGGGTAATTCACCTATATTCTTCCCTTCCAAGGAGGAAACATACTTTCTATCATACAATTCGAGATCGCCAGTATAAAAAGGCAACATATCCATCATGTTCCAAACCTCGTATTCGAATGATAATTTGTTTTCGTCTGAGAAATTGTCAGTGGCCTTCAATATGTCTATAAGTCCAATTCTCAAGTGTTCCAACTTATTTACCTGCAACATTGTGATAAGAGGCAAAATATTGATGAAGCTTAAGAGTATAATGAAATTAAATAGATATTGTGTTGTTGCTATACTTCTAACTAGTTATAATGCCCGCGCACGCGCGGGTTTTTTTAAATAATATATTTTTATTTATTAAAAAACAAATAATTTAATCTTTGTTTTGTTTGAATGTTTGATTTATGATTTTTAATTATATTTGTTTATTATTAAAGATAATTATTTAAAAAGTTTAATCCTATTGTTAGTTGCATTTTATCTATATTTTTTTGTATTTATCTTCTACTTGTGCAGTAAATAATCTTTTTTTTGAAATACGAAAGTACCCACTTGGGGTTTTGTTTTATTCAATGTTGCAAAAAATCGTGAATAGGTAGTCGGGCGGTCGACCACCCTGCAGCGATTAATCGGCCAAGGCGGGATTAATCGGTGATTAATCGGATTGGCCTTTCCTACATGTCTTGGGTATTTCCGGAGAGCAAACTAAAGATCTTAACTGATTCCAAGCCTACTATGTTTTCAAACCTCAATAAAAGGCTCCAATTCTGTTTATGAGGCCCATTATGCGTTATACGTGAAAAAAAATTAAATAAATAAAAAAAATAAATAAAAAATCCCCAAATTAAGTAGAATGCCTAAAGTTTTATTTTTTTTTAATTTGACCGATTCGGCCGATTTTTGACCGATTCGGCCGATTTTTGACCGATTTTTTCCCATTTTTTGCCTAGGCCGATTTTTTCACCAATTTTCAAAACTCAACAAGGTGTATGACCGATTAACGATTAATCGGCTGATTTTTGCAACATAGGTTTTATTAAATAAAAAGATTCTCTTTTAATCAGAAGAAACTTACACATGACATAAGAATAAAATTTATTACGAAACAGAAAAACATACATATAATAACTAGAGGCACTTTATTTTGCATACTCTAATTTTGGTGCATACCAAGGGAAAAATTCTCACCATCTATCTAGTTTGATCTAATGGTGGGGATTAACCTAAGATTAAACAAGGAAACATAAGTCTATGTTTTTTCCCCTTTTTTTCTTTTTCTTTTTGTCTTTCTTATTATTATTATTTTTTTCTTTCTTTTTGTTTTTTTTTGTTTTTTTTTTGTGACTTTTTTTTCACGCTTTTTTTTTCTTTTTTGTAACTTTTTTTTTCCTAATTCATTTTTTTTTCTTTTCTAATTCATGTTTTTTTAATTTCACGTTTTTTCTCTTCTTCTTCAATTTCATACGTTTTCGTCTGTTTTCATATATTTTCGTCCGTTTTCATACGTTTTCTACGTTTTCGTCTCTTTTCATACATATTCGTTCGTTTTCTTGCGTTTTCATACGTTTTCATCCGTTTTCATCTGTTTTCTTTCGTTTTCGTCCAGTTTTCAAACGTTTTGGTCATATTCATACATGTTTTACACTTTCATACGTTATCTTCCGTTTTCATACATTTTCATTTGCTTTCGTCCATTTTTAAATGTCTTTTGCCATTTTCAGACGTTTTCATATGTTTCTAAATATAACAAGTGATATTCTGAATATCACAAGTTATATTCTGAATATCACAAGTGATATTCTTTGATATTCAGAATATCACAAATGACATTCTGAATATCACAAGTGATTTTTAGTGATATGCAGAATATCACAAGTGATACTATGAGTACCACAAATGATATTCTCGATATCATAAGTAATATTCGTCCATTTTTCATCCGTATTCGTCCGTTTTTAGACGTGTTTTACGCTTTCATACGTTTTAGTCCGTTTTCATTTATATTCATTCGTTTTCTTACATTTTCGTTCGTTTTCATACATTTTCGTGCGTTTTCTTTCGTTTTCATCCAGTTTTCAAACTTTTTTGTCCTTTTCATACAAGTTTTCTTCCGTTTTCATATATTTTCGTCCGTTTCTTAGGTTTTCGTCCGTTTTCTTACGTTTTCGTCTGTTTTTTCATTCGTTTTCGTCCGTTTTTAAATGTTTTTTTTTGTCATTTTCAAACGTTTTCTTAAATGTTTTTTCACAAGTGATATTCTGAATATCATAAGTGATATTCTAAACATCACAAGTTATATTCTGAATGTCACAAGTGATATTCTGTGATATTCAGAATATCACAAGTGATTTTCTGTGATATGCAGAATATCACAAGTGATATTATGAGTACCACAAATGATATTCTAGATATCATAAGTAATATTAGTTAATTTTTCATACGTCTTCGTCCGTTTTCAGACGTGTTTTTACGCTTTCATACGTTTTCGTCCGTTTTCATACATATTCGTATGTTTTCTTACGTTTTCCTTTGTTTTCATACGTTTTCATCCGTTTTCGTCTAGTTTTCAAACATTTTTGTCGTTTTCATACATGTTTCTACACTTTCATACGTTACCGTTTTCATACATTTTCGTCCGTTTTCTTACGTTTTCGTCCATTTTTCATTCGTTTTCGTCCGTTTTTAGATGTTTTTTTTTTCGCCATTTTCAGACGTTTCATATGTTTCTGAATATCACAAGTTATATTCTGAATATCACAAGTTATATTCTGAATATTACAAGTGATATTCTGTGATATTCTAAACATCACAAGTTATATTCTGAATACCTCAAGTGATATTCTGTGATATTCAGTATATCACAAGTGATATTCTGAATATCGATATTCTGAATATCACAAGTGATTTTCTGTGATATGCAGATTATCACAAGTGATACTATGAGTACCACAAATGATATTCTGGATATCATAAGTAATATTTTGTGATATTTAGAATATCACAAGTGATATTCTGAATATCATAAGTGATTTTCTGAATATGATAAGTGATTTTCAACAAATGTTTTGTAACATGAAAATCACAAGTGATATTATGAAAATCACAAGTGACAGATATTCAGAAAATCACAAGTGATATTTAGAATATCACCATTGATATTCAGAAATCACAAGTGATATTCTGAATATCAATTGTGATATTCAGAAACATATAAAAACGGACGAAAACGTAAAAAAAATAGACTAATACGTATGAAAACGGATGAATGCATATGAAAACGGACGAAAACATAAGAAAATCACTTGTGATATTCAGAAATCACTTGTGATATTAAGAAACGTAAGAAAATGGACGAAAATGTAAGAAAATAGACGAATGCGTATGAAAACGGACAAAAACGTATGAAAGCGTAAAAACACGTTTGAAAACGGACAAAAATGTATGAAAAATAGACGAAAACGAAAGAAAACGGACTGAAACGTATTAAAACAATCAAAAACGTAAAAATTGGACGAAAATGGGCGAAAACATAAGTAAACAGGCGAAAATGTATGAAAGCGTAAAAACACGTCTAAAACGGACGAAAACGTATGAAAAATGGACGAACACGAAAGAAAAATAGATGAGAACGGACGAAAACGTATGAAAACGAACGAAAAAAGATGAAAACGTAAGAAAATGAATGAAAACGGATGAAAATGTATAAAATAGACGAAAACGTCTAAAAATGAGTGAAACATAAAAAACGGACAAAAACATCTAAAAACAGACGAAAACGTATATAAACATATGAAAACAGAGAAAAACGTATGAAAACGGACGAAAACGTATAAAAATGGACGAAAACGTTTGAAAACGGATGGAAACAGACGAAAACGTTTGAAAAGAGGCGAAAACGTAAAAAACGTATGAAAACAAACGAAAATATATGAAAACAGACGAAAACGTATGAAAATGAAGAAAGAAGGAAAAAAGCGTGAATTAACANGAAAACAGAGAAAAACGTATGAAAACGGACGAAAACGTAAAAAAATGGACGAAAACGTTTGAAAACGGATGGAAACAGACGAAAACGTTTGAAAAGAGGCGAAAACGTAAAAAACGTATGAAAACAAACGAAAATATATGAAAACAGACGAAAACGTATGAAAATGAAGAAAGAAGGAAAAAAGCGTGAATTAACAAAAAACATAAATTAGGAGAAAAAAAAAAGAACGTGAATTAGGAAAAAAAATACAAAAAAGAAGAAGAAAAAAAAATAAAATAAAAAAAAAATAAAATAAAATAAATAACGAGAAAAAAACATGGACTTAGGTTTCCATATATAATCTTAGGTTAATCCCACTATTAAATCAAACTAGATAGTTGATGAGTATTTGTCCCTTATTATGCACAAAAATAAGAGTATGCATTTGAATTTTTCTCCAATAACTATTCCTTTTGTAACATCGACTTTGGGGGTTTTTCAAGCAAGAGAACTCCTACCTAACTCACATGAAAGATATATTAGTTTAATTACCTTTATAAGTTTTTATATTTTTTATATTGTCCAATATGAAAGATATATTAGGGCATCCACAATCCGGCCATGCGGCATCGGACAATACTGACACTATGAACGCATTATCCATTGTGGGTTGCCACCTCATTCATATATTTGTTCGCATCTCTCCGAACAAACGGTATATATACGGTAGAAATTATTTTTTTATTCACAAACACTACACAACATCAGCTCATTAAATATGCCTGTTGTATTTCTACTTATTTATTCTCTGCAAACGCATGCAATTCTAAAACATGTCTATAGAATATAAAGGAGATTTTCCTATACACTTTTATGAACCAGTTAAGATTTTATAACTTGACAAATTTACACTGTGGATACATATAATGTTAAACGAACTGGGCAACGTCTTACTCCTTGACTAACATACAAAGATAAGGACCAAGGATAAAAAATAGAGAACAAGAAGGATCTAGAACCCAAGCCCTAACTTGTTCCCTAAGTTTTGTTATCCTATAAAAGCAAGGTTAAGAGTTTATTTTGATACACTCTTGTACAAGTTAGTTTTTATTTAACCGCAACTTGTTTTTCCTCCTTTGTTCTTGTCGACAGAAACTTTATAATGTATATATACATGCATGCGTATGATGCATGTGCATGTATATCATTAAAAGGTTTTATTCTCTTTGGTTTCTGTGAAACTATAACAACAACATAAAGTGTTTGATGTTTTTGTTTAGTCGAATGTTTTGTTTTTAAAACAAATATATTGTTTTGTGTATTAATTTAAACTAGCATTTATTTTAATTCGTTAATAGTATGTGTGTACAAGAACGTGGTACAATCACACTATTGATTGTATCTTGGATCGATTAACAAAACGGTAAGGGGTTAATCAATAGATCCCTAATTCATATAAACCCTAATTAGGGTTCATCCAAGAATTCAAGATTGCATACGGTACGTTCTTTATTTATGTTTTAGTTAACCTTTATATGTTATACTTGATCCTACGCTTCCGCATATGTGACTACTTGATGTTAGTATATATATATGATTGTCATGCTTATTAAATTCTAACAGTGGTATCACGAGCCATCTATAACATGTAATTGCTTGCTAAAACTTAATAAAAAACGTATCTTTAATTGTTTTAGATACATGTTATTGTGCTAGGGTTCTTAATTTATTTTTTTATGAAAAAATAAAATAAAATAAACCCTAACCCTAATTTTGGGGGGGGGCGATTTTCCTAACCCTAATTAGGGTTTTGTGGTTAATGATTATTATGAATAATTAATTGGATAGAAACCCTAGGTTTGTAACATGTTTATATGCACTATGTGGTAATTGTTATGCATGAATCCATGATGAAACATGCATGTTAGTCATGGATTATATATTTTGTTTATATGCAAGTATGTGATCCACAACGTTATAATTAGATAGATCTAGAATTGGTGAAGACTCCAATTATAATTAAAATCAATTTATTTGTTATGTGGTGTATTAATCGATCATATGCTTACGCAATCGAAGTTTCGATGTATGTGGCTCACTTGTGCAAAGTGAAAGCTTTGATTGATTATACACATTATAAACCTAGAATTGTTTTAATTAGGGTTTTATCTAATTAAGCTTGCATGCGGCTATGTGTTTTCACCTTGTTTATTTATTAGTTGTTTATTGTTTCTTTTAAATTACTTGTTAATTGTTATGTGTTTATTTTATTGTAAGCAATAACAAGGGTAGTTTTCAAAAGAAAAATTAAATTGGACTAATAATGGTGAAACAAAAGTTTTGAGCTTTCATAAACTTTTAATTGGTTGAGGTGACTGTTCTTTAACGTTTTCAAGGCTCAATGGCATACTATAAGGTGAGGCATAAGTTTGGTTTCGCATTAAATTGTGGCCTTAGAGAGACTCCATTCTGTCTCTACGCTCGCTTGTATGTCATCTTGGATTCCTTTTAGATCGAAGCCTCTTAGTGCAATGTTGTAATTCGCTCAACGCACCAATTAAAACTTTGATGATACTCACTTTAATGAATTGGATTTATAAAAATTGTTTTGTAAAACTTTATGTTATAAAGATGAGTGCATGCATCTTTATACATGTTTTTGACACATCAAAAACTAAATACCCTAAAATTTAAGTCACATGCCATCTAACTATAAGGAACACTTGAAGTTAATTTTGGGTATGCGTGAGACCTGGACCAAGATTAATGACAAGGTAAATTTCCGAGTGTGCGTGAGACCACACATGGAGAATTTGCAGTTTCTAAGTTAGACGACTTAAGTAAGTTGATGCGTGAGACCTAGAGCTTACGGCATGAGATGGGATGAAACATGCTTACATTGCAAATTGATGAATCAATTTGATGTAAATCCCATAATTTTCTAGGAATTGGAAAACTTGTTTGCCAATTATTGTTCGACAGATTACCATCTTTTGTAAAGATTCACTATATGGCAGATCAACTGACGTAGTGAAATTATAAAAAGTTGGATCCTAAGTTTTCAAGAAACTATGTTGGTTATATGAATATATCCATGGGTATTCTGTTTTCTTGAAAACATTATTATCGAAAATACTAAAATTGAATTTTGCAAATTCTTTTATATGTATTAATGCAACATTGAACCGTAAACATGGGTTATTCTTTTCACAAGTAAATTGATCTACACCCGTATGGGTTTTTTGGTTAGGATCAACTTTACGAAAAGAATAAACATAGTCTTCTTTCCATATAGAGAAGTGTGAGACTTAATCCTAATCCTTTTCATGAATGAGAAAGGTACAATAGGATAATTAGAATTGTTTATTTTCTAAATAAATAACTCATAGCAATCTTTAATAGTAAGATGATTTGCACTTTATGAGTTATTAAAATAGAAACTAGACAAATTACCGCAAAATGGTAAAAGACAAACTAGCATATTTTATCTAGTTGTTTTGTTTTGACCATTTATAGATACTACATACAATCGTTGGAATGGTAGATCTATACAGGAAGAAATTGCATGCCCAGTTTTTTTCAAGTTAATAATTTGGAATGTGATGAATCACATTTATGTAGTAGATTACATTCTTTTAGAACCTATATAATTGTTGGAATGGGTTTTTCTCAAAAGATGTAGGAAAGTAAATAGTACACTATTTCCTTTCACTGATTAATGAAACATTTACAATGTTGTCAAATTCAGTGGGAGTATTGTGTGCCTATTACTGAATGAAGGATTATCGTAATGTTCTCTAATTCAGTGGGAGTTATAAGACTTTTGTCTTGATTGTATATCTCAGATTATCTTTTGTATATCTCAAGATAATTACTTTCCAAAATATAGACATTAATATTTTCAAGGATAGTCATGTACGTTTCCTTGATTGATTGAGTGATTCTATATCTACTAGTTATGACACAAATCATATTGTTCACAATAACAAACGCGTGCGTGTTGTTTATGTGGTACTTGATGTTGTTCCATGCACAAGTGGGAGAAATCTTGATTGTGTGCAAGGTACAACACATAGTAATATGATTTAAAGGATTCTCTTAACTGCAAAGTAAGAGACTATAGTTCTAATATGATTAGTACATCTAATCTAAGAAACACTTGGTGTTGAAATTTAGTAAACGTGAGACGCAAACTAAATTCCATCAACAAGGTGAATTTCCATGCATGCGTGAGACCTACATGGATGATTTACTGTTCCTAAATTAGACATCTATTAGAACATGTGTCAATATGGTAACAAGACAACTTCAATATTTATGGATTATTGGAATGACATAAATACATGAAGTGATATAATACTACTTCGATAATTATGTATTCTTAGAATGACATAAATAAATGAAGTAGTGAGTTAACTTGAAAATATGATTGAAACCAAATGATGGTGTTCATGATTACTTTAGTTATACACGTTTATACTTTATTGTTTAGTTATAAACATGAAGTCTTTATTCAAGGCTTAGTATAATGTAAAGTAAGACGTTAGCTTGTTATGTTTTTTAATTAAGACATATACAAGAAGTCACTGAATTGATCAATGATTAATAACATGTAATGGGATTATAACAGTTTATGTCTTCTTATAGAGACATGAACAAGAAGTAACTTGATTAATAAGTACTTGGGTTATAAAGCATGCAAAGAGGCTTGGAAATTCTATTTTATCATTAAGTTGATTTAGTTGGTAAATAGACAAGCTAAAAGATATAAGTTTATCTTTCATATTGATAGATTGTCTGACAATATGAGTCCTAATAAAATACCACAAGTTTATGGTGTGTTCAGTTAGGAGAATCAAACTCTGTTGTTATTGTTTGATTAAAGATAACTATAACTTCTTTTCTTCCGAAAGTTATCAAGGTTAGAAGTTGAGTATGAATTGAATATACTCAATTAGACTCCTAGAAGATTTA
>LBNU01000245.1:50621-79083 GCA_014162995.1 Artemisia annua
GTATATGGCTAGAATCGAACTCGAGACCGCGGGATTGCCCCACACTTGTACGTCCATGGAAGTTAAAGTTGTTAATAATTTTTAATATAAAAAATTTTTATTTAATTATTATTACACCAAAACAAATAAAGAGTTTTTTTTTTTTGTTTTTTTCGATATTGTACTTTTTTATTCATTTTCTTTTATAAGTTATATTATATTGTTACTTGTGTATTATTTTATTATATTTTTATAGAAATTCTAGTTTTATAGTTCATTGTATCCTCTCTTCTCTCCTCTCTTGCTCTTATTCTTGTTTTTTATTCAATTTTTTTTTTTTTTTTTGTTTTTCTTATTATTTTTATCTGTTATAGTGTCTATATAATTTTTTTTTTTTTTTTTTTTTTTTGTTTTTTTCCACTTTTTTATATTGATTTTTTATATTATATGCCGTCATACTTTTTTTCTCTTCCTTTTTTGTTTTTTTTTTTTTCTCTTTTTTCTTGTTTTCTCTAATTATATTTTTTTTTATCTATTTTTTTTTTTTTTTTTTTTTTTTTTATTTTTGTACTCTCTTATTCTTTTGCGTTTTGATGTTTATTGTCTATTGTTCTATTTTTTTTTGTCATTATAATTATTTATGTTTTTATCTTTTTTTTCTTATATTTTCTTATATATTATTTTTTTTATTATTGTTTTGATTTTTGTTTAGCGTGAATGTTTTTTTGTTAATCATAGTATTATTTTGTTTGTTGTTTAGTAATTTTATTTAATATGACGTGCAGTTTTTGTAAATTCGTTAATAGTACGTGTGTACAAGAACGTGGTACAATCACACTATTGATTGTATCTTGGATCGATTAACAAAACGGTAAGGGGTTAATCAATAGATCCCTAATTCATATAAACCCTAATTAGGGTTCATCCAAGAATTCAAGATTGCATACAGTACGTTCTTTATTTATGTTTTAGTTAACCTTTATATGTTATACTTGATCCTACGCTTCCGCATATGTGACTACTTGATATTAGTATATATATATGATTGTCATGCTTATTAAATTCTAACAATTTTTACATGCAATTTTATATAGTGTAAGTAAGTATTTTGATATGTAGATTTTCTATATAATAAGTTTTAAGTATTTAAATTTGTGTAATATTTGAAATAGCTTATTAGTGAATAAACAAGGCTAGGTTTAATGCATTGTGGGTGTCTTTTTTATAAAAGATTAATACGTTGACGTGACGGTGATGAGGCATAAGGCATTGTATTGCACTCAAAAGAGTTCAATGCACTTGAGATGCTCTTAGTACAAGTTTAAACAAACTCTTCGTAAATTTACCTTCCACACGTTGGCTAGCGTACTTTCAACCACAACTCCTAACTCATCCTTTGAGGGTAGCTGTAAAGCATCATTCTCATCTTTTTCGACATCGAGAGAGGATTCCTACATCAAACCAAAATAAATTAAACAAGATGAAAATGTTGTAACTTACACAAGATTAACAATCGTATCTACTTTTCTTTTAGTTCATACGATAATTATTGGGCCCGAACACACTTCTAAATTTTGGCCGAATTGCATATATATACCCCTCCCAAAGTGAATATATGCATATATTTCTTTTGTACAAGTTTTTGATGTACATAATACAATGATTTTTATGCATGCTTCGGATATATATGCAATTATGCATTTTCGGAATGATGTATATGCAAAAACCCCTTTTAAGTTTTAATAATTACTAATTAACTAGCATTGAGGGTTTACATGAAATTAGACATACAACAAAGAGCATATGCCAATGGAGTAGCATCCATATTAAAGAAACTTCATGCTTAAATAAAAAAGACTAAATATACAAGCTACATGCTTCAAGATGTACCGAATCTTTGTAACACCCCCAAATTCACGCAGCGGAAATATAATTTGAAGGCGTTACGTCATAGTATAAGGACACAAGATGTAAGATAAAACCTCTATACGAGACTCCAAGAATGCCAAGATTGGTTTATTGGATCTATTATAAATATGAGATTTATATTGATCTCTTGTCCTACAGCCTAATTCTCGTCGACTCAACGCGTGTTGCTGTGTTACCATACCTAATGCTCTTATAAACCAACACAAGTTTCTAGCTAAAACTGTGACTGATGTTATATTTTTGTTGTAGGGATAATTTCATATTTACCCAACTTATATATCAAAATTCCATATTTCCCCAAAATACAAGTTTTTAGTGCATAAGTACAATGCTTTTAAAGCGTGTGTTAGGAAAATATGGAATTATGGTGTTAAAGTTGGGTATATATGGAATTGCCCCTTTGCTGTAAACTACCACTAACACTTTATGTAATTATCCAATGATCTAACAACTTAGTTATTTTTATAAAGATGAAGACCAATTTAATTATCATGTGTCGTTCTACGCACGACCGAAACCGTTCCCAGTTTAGTTGTAAATAAAAGCTTTATACAAAAGAAGACAAAAAATGTAAGCAGTTGACAATGAAAAAAGAGTATTGATTGACATGCGTAAGTGGTATGCCTAATTATATGCCTAAACCTATGTGTCAGCATCTTGTTGGTGACAGCATGTGGACCAACTTTTTCACATACCAATAACTTATTGCCACATAAATTTAGGCACATAATTAGTCATATTTTTAGTTCTCCCAATCATATCACTCACCGGCTTTTGATGAATTTACTTCAATTTTTAACTATCAAAATAAGGGAGGCACATATAAATATTTAAAGGTAAAAGATAATAAAAGAAATTTTTAAAGGGACATCGGCATTCATGATTCATGAATGAAGTTGAAAAGTGGTCCAAAGCATACTAACTCAATACTTGCAAACCAATTTAAAAATCTAACCATTTATTATTATTAAGAAGAAAAAAAAAAAAAAAAAAAAAAAAAAAAAAAAAAAAAAAAAAAAAAAAAAAAAAAAAAAAAAAAAAAAAAAAAAAAAAAAAATCTCTAAATTATACAGATGTGTTTCATGTGGAATATATCAAATAACCCTTCTGTGTTATAAATCAAGTAACAAATGATTCAAGTGGTATATCTATACTATCTATAAAAGGTGTATAGTCAAAGTGAAATTTGAATTATTTAGTGTTGAAAATTAGTTAATTATAAAGGTAAGAGAAATATATAGTGTAATTCATACTTTTATTAAAACAACTCATTATTTAAAAGTACAGTAATTTATTCATATTGTACAACTAAATATAAACATATATATCAAATTAAATACAAACAATTAAAATACCCTTTACTAAAAAGTATAATAAAATTTTCACATATTTAATTAAACAAGCTACAACATAATCCAGAATATAAAATAATTAAACACACTAACTAATGTTATTTTTAAAACGCCCTAAAATGAAAAGTACATGTTATTATACACATTATACAAATTACCGTAATAAATCACACAAAGTTTCATACAAGCTAACAAGTTGATGGTACTTATAGTGTTGAAAATCGGACTGGACCAACGGGTTCAACCGGGAACCGGTGTCGCCACCGGTTCGGCTAACAATAAAAGCCATCCGAAAACGAACCAGAGAGTACCCATTGAAACCGATACAAACTTGTAAATCAGGCCTCATCGAGATCTATTTTTCCGATTAATCGTCATAGGGTACCCGTGTATACTATATATAAAGGATAAAATAAAAAGTGAAAAGTAAAAAGTTGAAACTAAAAATAGAAATGTTGAAAACATATATTTCAAAAGTAAACTATTAATATACATCGAAAGTCGGGTTGACCCGGGATGCTTCAAACCCGGCGGGTTGACCCGGTTTAATTTCACCCGTGTTCGACCAAACCCGTCGGGTTGACCCGGTTTAAATCGACCCGTTTTTCGACCGGAACGGTTCAACCAGTTGAACCATCCGGGTCGACTCAATAATGAAAGAAAACTCAAATGAAGAAGGAAAAGGTGGTCTTACAGGATTCGATGAGGGCAACTGTTTAATCAATGCTCCACAAAGGATCAAGAAAAGCATCTTGCTATCTGGGCGGTCTTCTCGATCCTCGTAAATGCTATTGCTCGCTGCAATTGAAAATAATTCTACTGACTTCTGAGTCCCTTGATTAATTATATCAGAGTTGATTATATCCTGTAGCGTATCGTTTTCAAAATGAGATCTTGCCAATGGAGCTAGAAACATATTAGTTACTTCTTCATTTGGAAGGAATGCTTGCCTCCCACACATGATTTCGCATAGAACAACCCCAAATGAGTAGACATCCGAGTTTTGTGTCACGTCTCCACTCTTTATAGTTTCCGGGTCCATATAACCTTGAGTGCCAATGACTTCAGAAGAAATATAGCGCTCCATCCGATCGACTGAATCTTTTATGGAAAATTCGAATCCAGATAACTTAGCCTCAAAATTATCATCTAATAAAATTGTGGAGCTATTGATGTTACGATGTATGATCGAATAATTGCGTCCTTCTTCATAGTGGATGTAACTTATTGCATTCGCAACACCGACACTTATTCTTAATCGCTGCTCCCAAGTGAGGGTTGGATCATCAAGATACATGCAAAGACTTCCCTTGGCCTGCTCATGGCGGTGTATGATTATCTTCTCACCTTTTTCGTCACAAAACCCGATCAGAGAAACTATATTTGGATGTTTGAG
This sequence comes from Artemisia annua, assembly GCA_014162995.1. Lineage (NCBI taxonomy): Eukaryota > Viridiplantae > Streptophyta > Magnoliopsida > Asterales > Asteraceae > Artemisia > Artemisia annua. The sequence goes on from LBNU01000245.1 coordinate 55,278, forward strand.
ACCGGAAAGAACAGAAATTTCTGTCAAGAACTCCACGTCTCCTTGCCCTTGACTGCGATCTAACCTCTTGGCGGAAACATTTATTTTCTCCCCGGAGCGCAAGAGCTGCCCTTCGTAAATATAGCCGAAATCACCTTTCGCTATTATATTTTCTTCAGAAAAATTGTTGGTGGCTTCTAGTATTTCTTCAAGTGGGATTCGTAAGTGATTAAACTGGGTGATTGAGATTGACATGTTTTGATTTTCTCTTGAAAAATTGGAAAAACAATTTGGGTTTCAAATGAATGAATGTGTATGTCTACCAAGTAGTTTTGGGGCTATTTGTACACACAGTTTCCAGTCTCAATTTTAAATGATCAAGTTGCACTTTGTAATGTGAATGAAAATATGTTATTTTTTAAAGGGGTGGGTTAACCAAACGGTCCCCAAAATTTTAGCCAAACCCCCCTTTTTTTTTCTTTTTTTTTTTCTTTTTTTTTTTTTTTTAATTTTTATTTTTTATTTTTATAATTTTGTTTATATCAAAAAGCTATAAACCTGAAAGTGCGGAACAGAAAATATAAAGTTTAATAAGTAAAACGCTTAAAACTGTCAGAAATACGGAATAGAAACTGACAAAAAACTGTGCTGTACTGAAAATAAATTGGGACAAGTAGGAAAAGGACAGAGAGACAGGTGGGGTCACCCCCGTCCGGTTAGTGTATCCCTTTTTAAATTACCTGATCAAGCTGTCAATGTGATTAGTCACATAATTTTATAAGATCAAGTTGCACTTTGTGTAATGTGAATGAAAATATTGTATTTTTTAAATTAAGTGATCATGGTGAAGCTGTAAGGGTATTTAATGATCTAATTTTTTTATTCTTATAATTACGTTGAGTTCTTATATTTTATTACCAGATCCAAATAATGAAGTTAGACTATACCACTTGCGCTTTATAAAGATTTGTTTTTATAGTTTATTCTAATGGGAAAGTGAACATATGGAAAAAAAAAAAAATTGTAGATAATAAAACGTTATGAAAGTATCAATTACGGTACACTTTAGTTTTCGCGCTTAATAGAAAAAACGAAATTTCAATCATTTAATGAGCGAAAATACTACAATATTACTCGCATTAGGAAGTAAGAAATTAAACATTTACGGTTTACGAGCTTTGTGTCTTAGATACAAATCTGTACAATATAATTTCATTTAATATAGAAGATAGAAAAGAAAATGTGTAGACTTATCCATATCTTCACTAAATCAAGATAATGAGAGAGTACGTGTCACAATATTAAGTTATCCACGTAATTTTCTGCCTCCAATTCTTTCCCAAACTCTAATTCAGTTATTTCTTCCCCACATTCCCACAATCACTCGGCAGTTCTAATTAATTTGAAACCGTCTTCCATAAGCTACGTAGTGAAAAAAAAACGAAATTAAATGTAAAATTCATGTGTGGAATGTAATTCGTCAGTTAGCAGAGATTGAAGCCAAGGTAATTGTCATTTATTAACTGAATCACTCTATAGTATAGAATATAAAAAGTATATCGATCTATTCATATGTTTTTTATTTTAACTGTGTATTCATGTGAGTAGTAGTTTTTTTATTTTATTTATGAAGTTGATTTGTGTTTCGTAGGCTGTAAGCCTGTAACTTGAGGCGAACTTTGTCTATGTTATTATAGGTAATTCTTCTTAACAACATATTTGAGGTAATATTTAAAGATTTATAATAAATTGGTTATGTTATCACTTTCGAATTTCATGATGTAAAAAGATGCGCACAAACTGATTGCTGGAATGACAAACTAAATTGCAAGAGGTATGGTTAATTCTTTGTGAGATTAAGGTTATCACTTAAAGTCATGTTTTGTAGAAATCGTTCTTAAACAAATATACTTGCAAGAGGTAGCAAAATGACCCCTTCGAGAGTAAATAAAACCAGAATTGATTGATTCGGACATGTAGATATAAGATTTAACGTCAAATGGTTAATGGTAAGAGTTGTTCAAACCTCCTGCCTTAAAATCAATTACTTAATTTTGATGGACTCTTTGTTTGTCATCTTTGTATGTGATTTATGTCAATTTTGTTTGTAGGGATGCCTGATGATGTGTATGGAAATTTTCCATTTAATTCTTTCTCTAGAGATTCGTAAGTAGTTGTTATCATTAAACTGATAAAATTTTATAATTTAGGGTTATCATTTGTGCTCTTTTGTTAGTCTTTGCGCATTTGAATCTGGTTACAGATTTATAAGGGTTTTTTTTTTCACCTACTAATTTTGATGGAGTTAGTTGATGTTACATGATCATTTAAAAATCTTTTTAAGTCGGGAAGTGTATATGAAGTTGTGAACAGTGACCTGTTTAGTATGTGTTCTGATAAACATGTATCCAACTTTATTAATTGGTANGAAATCGTTCTTAAACAAATATACTTGCAAGAGTTAGCAAAATGACCCCTTCGAGAGTAAATAAAACCAGAATTGATTGATTCGGACATGTAGATATAAGATTCGGACATGTAGATATAAGATTTAACTGTCAAATGGTTAATGGTAAGAGTTGTTCAAACCTCCTGCCTTAAAAGTTAAAATCAATTACTTAATTTTGATGGACTCTTTGTTTGTCATCTTTGTATGTGATTTATGCCAATTTTGTTTGTAGGGATGCTTGATGATGTGTATGGAAATTCTCCATTTAATTCTTCCTCTAGAGAATCGTAAGTAGTTGTTATCATTAAACTGATAAAATTTTGTTATTTAGGGTTATCATTTGTGCTCTTGTGTTAGTCTTTGCGCATTTGAATCTGGTTACAGATTTATAAGTTTTATTATTTTTTTTTTATTTTTTTTTCACCTACTAATTTTGATGGAGTTAGTTGATGTTACATGATCATTTAAAAATCCTTTACGCTCAGTTCTTGAGTTGGAAAGGAAAAGGAAAGGGAAGGAAATTGATAGTTTTTGTGTTCTTGAGTTTTTTTTTAAGGAAGGAAAGAGAAGTGGAAAAGAAATAAGAAGGAAGTTTTGGTGAGAAAATCTTCCTCCCACTTTTGGGAGGAAAGGGAAAGGAAAAGGAAGTTTTTATTATGTAAAGACTAATATACCCTTTTTAAAACATTTTACATTCACAACTAAAGGGCATATATGTAATTTCACCAAGTTATTTTCCTTTTCCTCCCACTCAAGAACATGATTATAGTTACTTTCCTTTTCCTTTCCTTTATCTCAAGAACATAACCACTAACACTTACTTTCCTTTTCCCTTTCTTTTCCCTTTCCAATTCTTTTCCATTTCCGTTCACCTAAAACTCGAGAACTGAGCGTTAAAGTCGGGAAGTGTATATGAAGTTGTGAACAGTGACCTGTTTAGTATGTGTTCTGATAAACATGTATCCAACTTTATCAATTGGTATGTATGTTCATTGATAGTTTGTGTAGATATACTTCTATAATTCTTTAAAGTTGGTAACTGTAGTTATTCTAAAAGTGACAATTTATTTAGGAAGCCCCCGTCACCAATTACAGTTAAGGTGTTATCAGTACTTCCCTGTATTTGGCACTTAGTCATGCCTATAACCTTTTTATTTCCAGCAATGACATAAATTATGTTAATTAGTTAACCTTTTTTGCTTTAGATTCTTAGGTATTTCTTACAATATACGTCGGGCAGTCATTTATAAAATCTTATGGATCAATGTGACTCTCTTACTCTTAGAGTGATGGTGAATGTTGGTTATCCTTCATTATGGGTTTAATTTCTTCTCTGTTTTTCCTTCAAGAAGCGAGGTAGTAGAATTTGTTAGCGAGTATCATCTTTGTCTTTGGTCCATTAGAATTACCAAGCTTCGAGTTGACTATTTACAAGATGTAGATGCATACCCTTCAATTAGCAAGTTTCTTTATTAACGTAGGAGTTGGTGTACAACTTTAGTGATCTTTGAATGCCCTTTGCCTCTTTATTGGTTCAGCTATGAAAATATAAGATCAAATATAGGCATGGTGTATTGCAACTAAACTATGAATTTGAAGTTGAAAGAAACAGTTATCTAGAGACAAGAGGCCTTAGTTAAAATTGATAATGACAAAAAATTCAGTCCACTGTATATATGTTTAATAACGAGTTGGGCCTCGGTCCGCCGCTTTGCGGCGGGCCACCGTAGTTAGCGTTTTTGCAAGCGAAGACTACTAATCCAAATCAACACATTTTCAAAGGCTACTAAGCCGAACCACCACATTTGCAACTGATGACTACTAAGCCGAACCACCATATTCTAATTTAATTTGCAAAAAAAATTATACCAAAGAAAAACGGATTTAAGTCACAAACAACAAAAGTTTTCTTATTTATGGACATCCATAACGATGAATACCAGTAGGCAGCATCAAATGTTTCTACAATCTGGCTCTACAAAATTCAAAGTTTCAAACACGCATCATGTCATATATTGGTATGAACGGACAATTTCTGGACACTTATTATCTACCAACTGAACTTCACCTACATTGCAAATCAAAGTCTACATCATCTTTTGCTAGTTGTAAATTTGTTGAGCTCACCTTTAATACTTCCTGATACCCTATTTGATCACCTCCACCTCTGGATTTATCTTGGTGACACAATGTAGAACGGGCCTTCTTACATGGTCTGTTAGACGTAATGCCTGTTTGTCCATAAAAAAGAACCCAAAGTTAAATAGAAAACCGAATTCTGAAACTAAGTAGTTATATGCGGTTTTTAAGTTACAAAATGGCGCGTTGCTTACTGATTACCAACTATCGTACAAAGTACATGAAAGCATGATTTCTCATTATACAACTTACTCCATATAATTGTTACTACTCTAAATAAATCTTGAAACAAAAAGAGTAAATAAAGGCCTAAATGATGGACCGTTGATTGGAATAAATTAGTTAACTGTCCTCATAACTATGCTTTATTTTAAAACATATAGTGCTTGTCACAGGTTAGTTTAAAAGAGTTCAGAAATAAACAGGTACATACCCCATCGTTTCCATATTGCACAACAGGTTAGTTTCAAAGAGTTCAAAAATAAACAAACATGGGTAGAAAATTTTAAGGAAACGTACCTGATATTTCTGTGACTTTGTTACGCTTTTCATTCGAAAGATATGGCAAACATCCAGATTTCTTTACCCAAGATCCATCAATATATCCCTAAAGTGTTCCATTATTTTCTCTTGTATCCTGAGCCTTGTGTCTTCTCCTTAACTCTCTAAAGTCTTTAGCATCAACTTAGCTTGTCAAAGCATATAAATCTGCCAATCGTGAAAAAATAAACTAAAATTTACATCTCTATAAACAACACATTCATGCAATTCATAGCAAAGGAAAGGTAAAAAACTTAAATATCATAGCGAATCAATTATATTACTATACCTTCATGTCACCGGGCCTTCTACCATACATGTGGGTCAACAAAACCAATGTATCAATCATTCCTTTGGGTTCTCCAGGCAGCCTACTAATGCGGGCACATGCCTCCATTCACCTAACACAATCGAACCTCAATATGTTGTGATTCGCCCATACTCTTCCTGTCAAAACAACCCATAAACACTCTCAACTCAATTGAACACTCACAAATTGAATTCAATATAATGCATCAATGAGGTTGCCTTTTTTTTTTTTTTTTCATTTTCATTTTTTTTCCAGGTTTTCTACTTATAATTAGATATTTGCAAACGTATTTGACATAATCAAAATAAACTACATAATTAAAAGCTTTGGACCCACCTACAAAAAACAATGTGGTTTGCACAAAACCGTTTTTCAAGGGAAAGGACTGTTTCGTATATGTGCTAGTTAGCTGTTCCTGTAGTTTTTCCCTACCAACTGCAACACGTTGAGAAAAAGTTAATGTACTCTAAAGTGACATGAGTAGCTACAACAAATATAAAGCAAAAAAGAATGATACAATTCAAGGTATCCAAAACTGCATATGAGAAAGCTAACCTACCTTGAACATACAACGACTGTGAATACCATTATTTCGCTATGACATCAACGTGTCCATCATTGAATTTTGTAGCTGAGTGCAACACAATGCCTGAAAAAAATACAAAGAATGAGGTTATTGTATTATCAATATACAAAACGCTTATCTAAACAATTATCGAAAAGTGCATAATAGCTTATTGAAGATCAGAAAAGGGTCGTAGCATTAAGGTCCTTACAATTGGCTTTTGCTGAAGCCATAGGTTTTTTTGATAAAATAAGCCAAACAGCCATTAAAAAGTTTATCTGTGGAGCTACTTATTGCTCTAATACAACAAATATACAATTTCGAGGGAGAGTAGTGAACTTACCCAAACTACTAATCTGATTATTTAACCTCCAAACAAAAAACACTACATTCCAAAACAATCAAACTTTTATTAAGTCTCCTCAAAAACCTAAGACGTTACCTACAATTTTTCGGCACCAATACATCATTCTTAACTTATGGGATCCATATCTTACAGTTTGGAAGGTTCATCACAAGTTATCAAAAACCACAAAGTACATAACTGATCGAACCCCAAAAGAATAAAAAACTGAAAAAAAATCAAGATTGCTTGGAATAACATACATATAAATATTTAATAACCAAGGAAAACAAAAACAAATTTGCATACCGTTTTGATTCTTATTCCAGCAACCCCTTCACCACCAAGATCAACAGCCTTTACCATTACTGATTCTTCTCCTGTCACACCGCATCATGGAATTGAATGTTTACCATGAATTTGATTTTTGATAAATATGATAGAGAGAGAGAGAGAGAGAGAGGCGGTGAGGAGGTCTGGCAGGTTCTAGAGGGGACGAAGATATCGTTAGATGATTTTTATCTCCTTCACATTGGGCCGAGTATGAAGCTGGACCAGCCATGTATCAGGCCGAAGAAAATGGGCTGAGGAACTGTAAAAAGTAGATGCCACTTAAACGACGTAGTTTATGATTGTATATAATATATATAGTAATGGTAATAGATATGTAGGTGCATTAGTGAGTTTGATAGGAGTTAGGACATTGGGCTTTGGTATTTTCTGTAGCATTTGTGCTGTGGTTGAATTTATAGTTTGTAAATCATTGATGGCTACTTTGCAAGTGAAGGCTAAAGTTAATGATATGAGATTAATTGCACTATGAAGCCTTTTGAGGTGTACATATCCAGTTAATTACACTGAGTGAGAGCTTCAAAATTTGTTTGATCACGCTTAAACATTCTTGTGTTTGGATATGTTCAAGATATGGCCATACTCATTCTGCTCTCAGTATTCTAAAAGCAACTACTTAACTATTTCATGTTCTATTATAGGCCAAGACAAGAGAAGCTACAAACCATGCTGGTCAATTTTCTGAATATGTACTCTGTGAAGATTAAAAATCTGAAGCTAACCTGGTAGGTATTATTTTTTATTGATAGTAAAACATAAAGTTAATATTTTTTTTCCATGTTTTTGAGCCCACGGGGGAATTAGGATTGCCGTAATTTCAGTTCTTCCCCAAGGCATAGAGTATATTACTTAATTTTTTGGGGAATGTTAGAATTAGTAAACCCATTAGTGCATTAGGAGCGAGACCATTAGGGTTATTATGTAGCTCATGTTCAAATATTGGTATATATATTCTCATGTATTCCCTATAATAATAATAATAATAATAATAATAATAATAATAATAATAATAATAATAATAATAATAATAATAATAATAATCAAGTAATACAATTATTCTTTTACCATTATTTACAGGGGATGTCAAAGCTCTTTACCTCAAGAAACAACACACATACCTTTTTGAACATTGTGATTCCTCCATGATATTTAAGTTTTTAGAACTTTCTTTATAGAACTTATCCTAGACCAGTATCAGAAGTCTATCTCAATATGTTTCTCTGAACAAGAGTGGCGCGAAATTGACTCTCAAAAAGTAAAACCCGAGAACAGTGCTAGCTGATGTTGACCTTTTATTCGTTAAAGAAACCTTACATAAGCCCATTGGCACATCATAAATGTACCTTACATAAGCCCATTGGCACATCATAAATGCCTAATATTTTGTAAGTTCCATTTGCACATCAAAGATACATTTATATAGAGATTCCCAAGCAAGCTGAAAATTCTGTAACAACTCATGCATTCGAACAATAGTAAGCATAAAAATGCTAATTGTGTTTTAAGTATATGCTTTGCCATCAATATTCCATTTAGTAACAGTTTGTTATTTGCTAATTGCTATATATAATCATGCACCTTTTAGGTTGACTATGATATGGTTTTTTGCTATTTCTGACAAAATATCTTTTGGTATGGAACATGACACATAGCCCTTTTGGTGATGCAGGTGTGTTCAAGGATTTCCTGAGCGCGACCATTTGACTACTATGCGGGTGGAGCCAAATGTTGCCACTAATGCCGCGAGAAGTGCCAGACACTCGCATGTTTTTGTATGTATGCTCTTTACATCTTAACAATTACTTTCATAGTTAGACATATGTTCTAGATGCCCTCCCAAACATGAATATATTTGCATATTCCTAGCAATATATGGATAATTAAGTAGCTTTAACTTAGAATATGACCCACACGGGTGGGGATTGCTTAATATATATGTACTATATATGAATGCTTTTGTTCATGTAGCATATCCAGATTTCAACTACTATCATTAACTATCCTGCTTCCCACTTTATGTCATCCATAGCTAAAGTTCTATGCTAAATGAGTAACATGTTTCCAAATTTGGCTATTATGTGCTCTTGAATGTGGCATGATCTATATAAACAAGCAATTGATTTGAATAGATATTACGGGCCGGTTGTTAACTGGTAAAAATGCAAAGGATGTGTTCAAGTCGGGATGCACTTGAGTGTGTCTTTCTTTTATGACATTTGTTTGTTTGTCTTTCTAGGTATCTTGTATTAAACAATTTTACCCTTCTGTGATCAACTACATTATACAATTTTTTCTTACCAGTTCACCTCAATGTAAAATGAAAAAATAGAACACATGACCATCTTTTTTAAGTTGTGTGAATGGGCATATTGGGTTTGTATCAAGACATGTATTTCTTTTGTTAATTATTGACATTCTGCATCCTTTAGCTCGAGGAAAAATTAATTTGCAGACACCAACACAGTTGCATCCTTTTTTTTCGTGGTTCTTGCTTTTTACTTGAATATGAATCTGTATTTTCACTATCCATCTCCAGGAAAATTCGAATAGGCGGGTTGGGTAAATGGTCAAAATGGATGAATGTGTATCGGTCGAAAAAGATCAAGTTGGGTTGACCCAATATCACTTCTGTTTAAAGTGCCTAGGCTTCTTACTGGTTTCCTTTTGTTATTTAAGAGTCTCGATTTGCATATACCAGTAAGTATAAATTAAATAATACATCTTATCTTTGACCATATCTATCATGTTTAGTATAGTATGCTGACAAACGTTAAATGTTATCGATGTTATACTATTATTTCTTTAGTTAAAAATGTTGGAAAAATGGTTTTGCAAAATGAGTTTTTGCAAAGTTTGGACAAAATTTAATATATGTATATGTTATATATATTAGTGTTTGTTGGGGGCGTTATCTTCTCCTCCAAGAGAGCTTCGCAACGAGCTAAAGTATGTCCAAAATAGAGCTAAGATGAATGAGAAATCGTGTCTCAAAATTGGACACTTGAAACACAAGATTTGGAAACAAAAACACATCCCACATTGCCTAGTGAAGGAAGTAGAGACTAGTTTATAAGGATATCGTTGTACTAGCTTTCAAATTCCTTTAGGTGAGCTATGCTCCCACTCCTACGTGCGCGCGCAGGGGGGGGGTGCAGAAAATGGGATTTCTGGGCCAAGATGGGTTCGAAGCTTCTGAACTCATGCGAGCCCGCGCGACCTGCGGACACGAATGCAGCTCCGAAGCCTCGCATACGTGCGTATATATTGAAATCGGTTTTAGAAGGAAACAGATTTGCAAATCGTTTTAATTTTTAGCATATATTCTGTCTTGGTCACCAAGACTTGTGAGGGCTATAAATTAAACCCATTCTCGTTCAGTTGAAGATAGAAAAACGCAGCTCCATTACCAGTAGTTACTTTCGATCAGAAACACGCAAGCTTTCCGTGATCTTTCAGGCAAGTAAGTCAAGTCCAGCTGTACAACAGCTGCGTACGTTGTACCCTGGGAAACAGACGACGAATCTGTTTTAAGGGAATCGTGTTTACACGAGCCTCGTGCCTTTACTGCTTCCGTTTAATTTACGTTAAATAGTGTCTGTCTTCTGCTTCTACTCCTTGCTGTCTGTTTTTAATATTCTGTTATTTATTTATTTTCTGTTATTTAATTATTGTAATATGATTTCATTAATAAAAGTGTACACCGTTTCCCACAAAAAATATGTATTTTTCCAAAATATCAACCTTAGTTTTCTGCATATGACATTGATTTTCAGTATTCTTGATTTGTATAAAAGCCGAATGGGAAAAACTACCTCATTTGAAACAAATTATCGATAATTATTACCATATATATAGGCTAAACAAAATTCACATTTGGCTTTAGGTCATGTCCCAAGTTCCATAGTAAATTCCAGATTGTGGTACAAGTAATTGTAGATTTCAATGAACATTGCTTCATTCTTTTTAAGGTAAAAACTAATTAGTTTATTTGTGTGCGTCGTTGCAGGTCCAACAATGTCTAATGCAAGTATGGGAATAGCGTGGCTTTTTGAATGGTAAAAACTAATTAGTATATTTGTGTGTGTCGTTGCAGGTCCAACAATGTCTAATGCAAGTATTTGTGAATAGCGTGGCTTTTTGAAGGGGAAGGCTTGAGAATTTCAATTGTGTACATAGAGGAGTGGAGATGTGATAACATTATATATAAGGATGGTTCTTTCGATTCACTATTTGAATACATGAAAAGGATAATTGGAATGCTTTTCTGTATCAAGTGTTTCCAAGTTTTTATGATCTTGTGTAATACCTATTCATGATAAGTTCTATGTTATTGTAGTCAAATTGTCATTATCAAGGTATTGTCTATAAAGAAAATTGATAGCTCAAAAACAATTACTGTACAATCCTCATGGAACTTTCTATTATGTGAAAAACATAATAATAAATTATGGTAAGAATGTGCAAGGTAAGTGGTCGTAACTTCAAATATTGCATCACAATCAAAACATGGTGTGGCTATAATATGCAAGTTTTTTATTACTTATGTCTTTGTATGGGTTTTTAGTGAATGTTATCTAACGAGATGTAGTAGCCCGCCGTGTTACGGCGGGGGCATTTGCTATAATTTTTTAAGCAACGCCTTGTGAAGGATTGATACTCAGCCAACTTCAGACTTTCCGTACATTTGATATGTCGTGAGATTGGGATAACAATTACAAATCTTATGCTGCTCTTTTGACAAATGTAGCAGCTGAACCTATAAACAAAATAAATGAACTGAAGAGTTAAGAAATTACGGACATATATGGTTAGGAACATGATCACATGAAAAACCATACCACTTTAAAAAGGGAAAAAAAACGTATACCACAAATATACACAAAAAGAGAATGAGCTGCTCAGTTCTATTTCCAATACCAAACACAGGCTGAAAATGGGCCTCAAGGGCCGTCCAACGTCCAAATATTGGGCTCCTCTCAATGGGCTTGTCCAAGAAAATATTATTCTATTAGTAAACGAAATTTTTATCCATAGACGAATAGGGTACGGTTACTTCAGAGATAGGATCCTCGCCCCATGTTATATATATGGTTATATTGCATTTCAACGAATCCGTTATTCATTTCCTCAGTTTGTCTATAGCTAAAAAATGAGTTAAAAAGCTAAGAAGGATGATTATTTGCATTTCATGACATGCGTGCATAAAAAGTTAAAAAGCTTAGCAAGAATGATGATTTATTTGCGTTATATGATAAAACTAAGGATTAAAACCGAATAACGGAATGAGTCAGCTATGGCAATGAGATTAGATGGATGAATGAAAAAAAAAAAGTTAAAGAAATAAACTAGACAACATATTGAAATAGACGAAGAAACTAGGAAACCATAAGCGTACGATCTACTGTAAATGGGCATAAAAATTAGAGTTAGAACCCTTTTGTATTAGAAACTACGTATGAGTATTATGAACTAGCCGAGCACCCGTACATAGCGACGGAGGTTTAAAGTGGCAATAGTTATACATGTGAATTTATTATATAACGAAAATAATCAAAATTCTAATAGAATTAGTTGTGTATTACTCCCTCCGTTCCAAAATTATTGTCACCAAATAAAAAATACACAGTTTAAGAAAAGTGCATTTATTACAGCTTTGATTTTGCAAAAGTCACAAAAATTAGTTTTACCATTGACAATTATTTAATGTTTTTATATAGATTTGTAAATAACAGTTTTGATTAATGGTAATATATTAAACTTAACAACCCGAACTCCTATATACAGTAGTGGAATATTAATTTGGCACAAACCGAAAAAGAAAAATGGACAAAAGTTAGGATGGAAGTAGAAATATTTTCTAAATGTCAAAAAACATGTTGTAAAACATTGAAAAACACTTGTTAGTTTTAAAGTGTTTGAAAAACATTATAAAGCATAAAAAAACAAATTAAATTTAGAATGTTAGAATCATTCATTAGGGCAAATTGTGAAAGGGTATTATGGTAAAACAACATTTATATTTTAAGAGTTTTAAAGCAAAATGTATCTTCTCTTTATATATAGTAGAGTTTGACGTATCTCAAATACCACATTTTTTACTAAATATTTTTATGAATTGGTATATGCACAGGTTCTCGGATTCAATGTACATTATCCAATGACTATATACATGGGTTAATGACTTTGGTTGAAGCTGATAACCCTTGTCCTAAAATCTTGATTATTCGGTTTGGATTCAGTATGCAAAATTGACGGTGTGTAACTATTTATATCATAACGTAATTTTGATAATCATAATCTTTACTTCTAAAGTTCTAATTCGTCTTTAACGTTTTAGGTATTATGAAAGTTGGAAATCCAAAATCTGCAATAAGGTTGTTTTTAAATAGAGATATTCCTAAAATTCATGCTTATATAAGGAGGTGATGATTTTTCTAAAATGCTATATATTATTGTTAATTTTTATTATTATTGGTATTCAATTATAATAACAAGACACACTAATAAGCATATAATAATTAAAAGATATTTGTCTAATCTTTTTAATAATTTCAGTTACTAAAACAAACCGATATTTACTTGAAAAGTTATAAGCTAATTTATCTAATGAATTTACAGTATTACATCAACAAGTACAAGCATGAGTCTACATGTGAAATAAGTTGTTTACTTATCTCCCGAGAGATTCTTCGCTAACTCAGCATGCGCACACCTGCTCGACCATATCACTGATATTTATCAGGTAATATATATATATAATTAAAATTAAATATAATTTTTATGTGTATACAATCTTTGATGTTCGTTTGTTGTTGTAAATTATATTTCATTATATCATTCCATTGCAAAACACAAGCTAAATCATGCATACTATTAGCTACTGTACTGTAACTGATATAAGAAACCAAGGTTTGATGTACATTGCATGCTTGATCTGCAATAAAAATGTCCTCCAATTATCAAAGAATCAGCTTACATGATAGAAGTTATCCGGTGTTTGAATGTCTAGAATGTTCGATCAACTTAAAATATGTTGTTCCAAGGTAATGATAAGACTAATTAAGTTTAGGTTGTGATTTTTTCCTAGACAAGTGATGTAATATTTTACAATTTAAAACTAGGTTATATTAAATATTTTATATATTAACTAAAATTCTATTTAAATGAAACGTAGAGGATTTTTTTGGGTTATAAATGATAGCGGAAGTTACTGTTGTTGATGAGCAAACTAAGACTTCTACTTCTTTCTTTCTATTTGATCGTGAACTTACCAAATTCATTAGTTAATATGCTTTTAGTTTATATGATTTGTTTGCTGATAACCAAGACAAAATTATGCATGAGTTATATAACATGGCTGGAAAACAATGGTTATTTGGAGTACCAAAGACTAAACATAACACATGTTATACTCATGCTGCTAATATTTTTTCTCGCATTGCAGATGATCATGTTTTATTCATTGTGTTCAATGACATAGTTGCATGACAGTCGGTGAGTATTTAAATTTAAATCACATGCAATTCATTAGTTTAATAATTCTTACAACTCCACCTTAAAAGTTCTTTTAATATGTTTTGGAAAGGACACTATTGAATGGAAAGTGAAGAATGCCGAAGTATATCGTTCAAACACTATTCTTTTATGTATTTATGTCTTCTTATCGATTTTTTTTTCCGCTTGAATATTTGAACCATTTTTAAAATTGGATGTTTGGTGCTTTTTATTTTGGGGTACCTTAATATTTTTTAGTGTTAATTTACAGGTTGAATTATATTTTAACCCACTTTAATTAATCAGGAATGAAATGTACAAAAATTTTGTTCAGGTTATATACCGATCTAGAACCAACCATAAATGGTTTTTATTGACCCTCGTGTAATGTGCACTATACTTATATGGTGCCTAATTTTATAAAACACATGTGATCAATTGCCGGTTATCAAACCTTAAGATTTTCTAAAGCCATATGTAAAACTAAAAATGTTACTAGAACACATAGATTCATAGCGTATGTTTTTCAAATGATAACGCATTTCAAACAAACTAGAATAAGTTACAACAAAACAAGACATTGTGTCATTTTTTTAAAATTGAACTAACTGTTTTGAACATCTCTTTACAACCATCAACTTTAACACATAATTACTTGGTAGTAACTCAAACCTATTCACTATTGATTTCGTATATGCTATAAATGTTATCACAATTAGATTGCCAAATACGTAACCAAAACATCACATTTTATTTTATAACTCCTCTAATATTACCTATTGCAAAGTGTGTGCATTCTGTTATAATCGGTGTATATTGAATCTTAAACACGATTTTACAAATTTTAATCCGTTAATAAGAAAACCGTCCATCGGACGGGTTGAGACCTAGTTATATACGTGTACAAAATTGAGAAATTAACTATGACAATTTGAGTGCATACTTTCTTTTGTATGCGGGCATATAACGGCACGCATCACGATGAGAGGTTTATAGAGTATGAAATGGTTTCAACTTTGCATTATCTTTCCTACGTAAAAAAGAAAAATGGTCAAACTTGAATTCTTGACTTGTTAAATTGTCGAATAGTTGAAAAATGGGTAACAAAAATATTAAATGTTTAATGCAATCAATTAATGCATTATATGAAATGTTGAATTTTTCCAAAATGTTGAATGGTTAATATAACAAAACCAATTTTCGGGAAAAATATAATTTTTTAATATTCGGGAAAATATGCAAAAGCAATTTTCGAGTCTAACCGGGTTTCGAAAATATAAAAACCGATTTTATTTGACATTTTTTTCGATCGGAATCGGTTCAACAAGTGGAACTGGCTGGGTCGAACCGGATTTCAAAACATTATATTTAATCCCCAAATCCTCATACTTTTATTATTTTTCGTTTATAAACCATAAACATTTTGTTATCGCTACAACTATCTTCCTATTGCAACAAAATGTATGAATTGAAACAGCCAGTGCAACAAATTTTTATAATGTAAACTTTTTTTTTTTTTTTTTTTTTTTGAAACAGTATAATGTAAACTTAATAAATTAATATTATAAAGTAATACAGAAATATTATAAATGTTTCAAAAAGGTTTTATCATTATGTATATCATACAAATTTATAAATACCACACATTATCTTGAAATATAATTAGAAAGGGTATGTACGAATAACATATTTGTTATAACGTTAATGTCACTCCATTATTCGGATCTTTACGTGTGGTTATTTATTTTAAAAAAAAAATTTACGAAGAAATGCACTTAATTTGCCTAAGCCGTTAGCATATGCATTACGAAACTGGTAGTGTAGTACATGTTCTCAAGGGGCAAAATGGTATAAATAAAATATAAAGTGGTAAGTGCAAAAGTGTAGAGCTGGAAATGGTGACTTTCTAACTAAGAGTTGACTATATTATTTTATCACGAAAGTCTCCAATGAAAAACTAATATAAAAGAATCACATTAGTTGGATTGAGAGGGACATAAGGATTAAATACAAAAAAAAATGTTAGATATAGATCAACTAGTTAATGAAAACATATTTGTTTAATGAATTATTACACATTATATGCGTCAAAGTATATGTTATCGATAATCAACACGATTACTCAGATACAAATAACTTCAGTAGACTTTGATTTACGCCTTCTTCAACCTCAATCTTGTTTACAATTGTAGAGTGTTTAGAGTAGTGAAATATGCTTTAGAAGCTAAGAAATTTTATCATTGGATGCTCATTTTATTCTAAGCAAAGTCTAGTATGAAAATGTAATACTCCGTATCAAATGCTGTGTGACAACCCGCAAATTTCGGATTTTGATATCCTGCTCGATATATAAGCCTATCTGCAGTCCGTAAGTCATTGATATGTGGTCTGGAATATTTTACGCGAGATTTGACTCTAAAACGAATAAAGCACGAATATTATTTATTCGGGTGACGAGAATTAAAGATGTGAGTATTTATAATCAACGTTTATGTAAAAACGTAACTAAACTATATGGAAATACTTTCGGGTGCTCGAGAAATAATTATAACACGGTTTATTGGCCTGGTTCCGGTTCGTTAGAAATATAAAGAAATTGACGATATTGGTCCCCGAGGGAGTATTAGGGTTTACTAATAGTCCCCATCCACTCTACTCACCCTATATATATACAACATTTATAATAAATCTAGGGTTATATACCCTCTCACTTCTCTCCCTCAGCCGACACCCTTCACCACCTCTCCTCCATCTTTTCCCGGCGAGCTCCGGCCACCACCACCGCGTGTGGTATCACACCGCCACCACCCTCGTATTTATCTTGCCATCCCCATCATTTCTACATAGCTCACGCGCTACGAATCATCACCAAACACGTTTCTTGATTTTGTTTCAGTCGCGACTCACCACCAATAGACACCACCTCTCTTTTTTTTTGTCACCAAAGACCAGACCCATCATTCATGGTCGTCTACGCCTCAAGACCCACGAGTTTGGAGGGTTCTTATTATAATAACGAATTTATAACAATGATAACGAGATTAAAACATGTGTTTGGTATCGTGTGGGTCACTTTTGTTGTCATTTTTGTGATGTTTAGGCACCCCGTGAGTCTAGACTCACGGCTTATGGGTGTTTGAGTCTCGTTGTGCTCTTGGGTTACTCGGATTTAGATGTGGTAAGTGGTTAAGAGTAGATTTGGAGATGGATTGTGTTTGGACTGCTGCTGAGTCCTTGTTGTTGTTTCCTGTTGGTGGTCTGGTTGTTGTCGAGAGCTAAGGCCGAGACCACTAAGGTCTCGGCAATGGGTGTTGTTGTTGTGTTGATGTTGTTGTTCTTGTAGTAGCTTGTCGTTGTTCTCAAGTTTGTTCTAGTCGTTGTTAGTGTGGTTTGGCTGAGGAGTTAGAGCCGAGACCTCTAGGGTCTCGGCAAGTGGGATTGTAGTGGTGATGTTGTGGCTATAGATGTAGTTACGAATTAGATTTGACGGGGAGTAGGATTAAATGGTTGAGTTGTGATTACGGATTTTGGTTTAGTGATTAGGATAGGATTGTGATGGATTGAGCCGTGTCGGGTGTCACCTAGACTCCCTAGTCTTGTGCGACCCCGACAAGCCAAGTAGACATTACTATTATTTTTAGATATTGACTATTTGACCCGTGATGAAAACGACTCGAAACGTATATAACCCGTGAAAAATATAATGATTTACTAAATGATTGTGACACGAGTTTTTATATATATATACATATATATAGTTAACTTTAAATAATTAGTAACGATTAATAATCGTTATTTCACATTTACGAATTATTAATATTAATAATAATAATTAGAGATCGTTAAAGTACGTTATATAACGCTTACGAGATTAACAAGAAATATTAGTAAACGTTGACAACGTTCGTTAATATTCCTAGGTTAATAAGAGAACGTTAAATAACGGCGAATACGTTATCTAATAATTATTATTAGAAATAATAATCGAAACAAGACTAAATATGGAAATGAACGGGTTATAAATCGTTTCGAGGGCACGTTTCTCGAGATTTACCTTTAAGGAGATATTGAGATAGGTACTTGGTTAGTGTCGAGTTACGGATTGGTTGGTATTAATATGATCACTTGACACGATTAACAAACTAGTTGAATTGTTAAATTCAATTAGTATACAACGAGCGTGTCGAGGGAGAATATTAATAGGCGACCCATCCTACGACTCACCATATCCTTACTAAGTATGAGTAACTATGAATTAACAAGTACATTGATGTAATTGTTGGACTATTGTATTAGCAAATACGATAAGTATCCAATAATTCGTACGATTTCTCGTGTTAAGTCTTGGTTACTTGAGGTTTGACTTTGACCATAAGGTTGACCTAGTAGACCATTTAAGTATGATTGTTTAGGATGGATGATGTAGTTTGACCCGGATATGTTTCGTATTGTGTTTTGACTCGTTTTGATTGAAGTCGAACATTTTTCACCTCTTGGTGTGAGTATTCTCGAGTCTTGTCCCGATTCTTGATGGTTTCGCTTGTTTAAGTATTGGCGTGAGTTCACTTGAGTATATGTCGTGTTCTCACCACACACGCACACAATGATACCAAACGCAAACACGAACATTATTGAACGAATAACGAATGAGTTGACGACGTAAGATTGGGTAATACATGGGAATAATTATCTTATGGAGATTTGGTTCGTCGCTGAGGAGTACGTATTGGGATAAGCCTTGCTTATAGAAGACTTCGTCGGTTTCGTACCAATCTTTGGGATATTGTTGTGAATTACTCTTGATGCCAAGTTGTGTCGGTCGTGATTCTTGCATTGCTGTGGCTAAGGTGAGTTCATAGCCCCCTTCTTTTAAATAAGTTTTCATAACTATTTGGGGGAGAATACATGCTCTTTACTAAATGCAATGATTGCTTACTTGAGTACGTGAACGTTTTGATTAAGTTGAATGATTGAATGATTGATTGATTAATTGATGATTGATTGAGTGAATTATCGAAGTATTTGAATTAAGTATTTGAAGGCATTATGTGATTGCCTGTTTATATGAGAGCTTTCTAGCTCAAACTGTTTTACTTGGACCTGCTATTGTTTCGTTTTGCTATTGTGTGGACTAGTTTTAGGGTAGACGGAGGTAGTCGTTGACCTAGAGCTAGGGCGTTTGACCCTAGTTTGGAATAGACGCTATCGCGGCCTAGATTTGGGGCAGTCTTGGGTGGTTCCTTGCTGTAGCCTGACTAGTGACCGCTGAGAGGCCTGCTCACTATGACCATTCATCTTTTCTAAGATGATAAACGATTGATTGATTGAGATTGAGATTGTGATTGAGATTGTGATTGTGATTGTGAGTCTACACCTACTCTAGTTACACATAGCGCTAAAACTTTTCAGGTCCCAAACTGTTTTTGTAACTTAAACTCTATGAACTCACCAGCGTAAGCTGACCTTTAGCGTGTATTCTCAGGTTTAAGGCGTTAGCTCACTATTTGAAGGCGCTTGGCAAAGGGCATGGTCATAGGCGACTCTGATGAACATTTGGGACTACTTCAACTATTTTATGGGCCTATTTCCGCACTATTTTTATATCATGTAAACTTTATGTCTTACATGACAACTTTTATTTTATATTAAGGAAATAAAAACCATTCTTTGTGCCTTGTGTTATGATACCAATTTCGTAGCACCCCAATGCTTGTATGCTTCCGCTAGACCCGAATTTTGGGGGTGTTACATGCTGCTTATTGTAATAAGGTATATAAATGATAAGTTAAGAGGGCATCTTCAAATTTCATTAAGAAAACCACTAGTAGAGGCAAATTCCATGGAGAGAACGATTCAAACTTGATTTGCATAGAAAATTATTTAATGTCGTCACTTAAGGTATTAGACCTAACATTTTTTTTTTTTTTTCCATGACGCCATAAGCTTCCAAGATTGTCAACAGACATTGGATAAAGATACGAACCATCTAATGAATGCAATTGCAAGTTGTAATACAAACACATATTTAAGCTGGAAGCAGTACGTATTATCATGTATTGCCAGGTTGATTTCAAAAAGTAAGCATTTTCCTTAATAAACAAATGATACGAAAACCAGATTTAAGCTGGAAGCTTATATTGTGAGTTCAAGTAGAAACTTATTTAGAAACTACTTCAAACAACTTCTATAACTTATACGAGAGTAAATTTATGTTCACATATTTTCTGATTTAGTTCCTCAATTTTAGGACTTAGGACTGTAGTTCCCAAATCCTTGGTTATTTTGTGATTCAGATTTCGGGTCAGATTCCGTGGGGGAGTATGGTTTCTGGTATGATACCGTCGTCTTTTGGTAACTGTACCTAGCTTTACTCACTTGATTTGTCAAAAAATAAACTAACAAGGGAAATCCCGGAAGAAATATTCATTTTAAAGAAGTTGAGCAAATTGTTGCTACTTGGGAATTCACTGTCGGGAAAAGTGCCTAAAAGTGTCGGAAATTGTCAGTCGTTGGTTAGATTAAGGCTTGGTGAGAATCAGCTTTCGGGTCCTATTCCTAGGGAGATCGGGCAATTGCCAAACCTCGTGTTTCTTGATTTCTATACTAATCATTTTTCGGGTGTATTGCCTCACGAGCTAGGTAATATTACGGTTCTTGAGCTTTTAGATGTTCATAATAATCATATTACAGATGAAATCCCGCCTGAGTTGGGTGAGTTAGTGAATCTTGAGCAGCTTGATTTGAGTCAAAACGGGTTCACGGGTCAATTACCATTGAGTTTTGGTAACTTCAGTTACTTGAATAAACTCATACTCAACAACAATCTGTTAACAGGTTCGATCCCATCATCAATAAAAAACTTGCAAAAGTTAACACTTCTTGATTTAAGTTCAAATGGTCTTTCGGGTAAGATCCCACCTGAGTCAATCACGAGTTTGACTGTTAGCCTTGACTTGAGCACAAACAGGTTTCAAGGCGAAATTCCTGAGTCAATAAATGGGTTAACTCAGTTACAACCACTCGATCTTTCACACAACTCATTTCATGGGAAGATACTAATCTTGAGTTCACTCACTAGCCTCACTTCCCTAAATGTTTCCTACAATAATTTCACTGGTCCAATTCCATCAACACCATTTTTTCGAACACTAACACCCAAATCATTCATCCAAAAATGAAGGTCTTTGTGAATTGGCAGACAGGTATTCGTGCTGTTCACGAACACCAACATGAAACGTGTTGAAGTCGGTTGAAATGATTGGCTTAGTGATACTAATCATTGCATCCGTGACACTCACGGCAGGGGACAATCGTCTTGAAAATGCAAACCATCAAACCTCAGCAAACCAGCTTCATATAATTAGGAATTGGTCGATATAAGTGACATTTAATCTCAAATGGGTTAAGTAAAATCTTTTGGCTAAAAACGGGTCAAAAATCACCAAAAGTGTATTTTGAATGCAAACAATTTCCTAAATCATTTTTTTAGGAATCATAATAATATCTAACGTATTAATGTTTTGCATAAAAATGACAAAGGCCTATGTTTCTTGGTTTAATGTCTCAGACTAGTTAAGCAGTTAAGACCCAGGACCGGTTAGACAAAGGGCCAAGACCACTTGAGGTAGGTTTGGTTACAGATAGTATAAAGAGAAACATTTAAACACAAAAACAAGGAAAATACAAGTAAAAAAGATAACTAGAAATTATGGGTCGTACGCGTTATAAACGGCGGGCCTGTAGAGTTTCTACAGTCATTTTTTGTTTCCGCGTCTCTGGTTTTTCTGACTCAGCTTGCTAGAGAGGAGTTGTATAGACAACAAAAGTAGCATGTAATAAGATATAACAGAAATATACTGAAAAAAAAGTAAAAAAAAAAAAAAGAAAAAGAAAAAAAAAAGGTCTACAAGCTGATTATCACAAGGAAATTGAGGGAACTTAAGAAAGTAAAAAAGCAAAAGATTCTTGAACATGAAATATACTGGTAGCTTTTTCTTTAGAATCCTTAATTTTATCATTTGTGTACTTTACTAATTGTATGAGCCATGTTCAAAAAAAAAAAAAATTGTATGAGCCATGGTTTTTTTCAGTTGTTCGTCTTGGCAATGATTATAACTCGAACAAAAATGATGTGCTGAAAGTTCAGTATAAATACCTTTATCTGGTTTACCTATAATAAGTAATGACTATTTACACCTTAAAGTTCAATTGTACCCTTCTAATGCAAATCAATTTATGCCTTATTAAGATTCGTATATGGTGATTGGCGATCACACACGCAATATTAGTTTCAAGTATTTAGATAGAAACGAACCACTTATTTTGAAACTTGCTAAGCAATTTTGGGAGATGCTAATTCAAATGACTCTCAGGGGAGTTATCCGTTTATTTGTTTAGATAGAAACTGTTGGGTAATTCAAAGAAACAAACAAACAAAGTCAACAAACGAATCTTTATTCAAAATTACAAAACAAAATTCAAAGGTACCAAACCCAAAATCACTACAAGAAACAGGAGAACAGGCGACGAAACTATTCCCGGCGACATATGTCGACGGGATAATACAGAAAACGACAAAAAACACGCTTGACCGAGCAAGTCTCCGTTGAATTTTTTGGGCCCACATGATCCCGTCGACATGTCGACGGGAGTATAATCACAAATATTTACCTCCTCAATAATTGACGAAAATTGGGCGCGAAAATTTCCCGCTCATATATTCCCGTCGACATTTCGACGGGACCTTATTAATAACGAAAAAAACCGTGATTAGCGTGTAATTAAGGAGAGATGTAAACAACTCGAAACCAAAGGAACAACTCCAAACTAAAAAACAGCTTAACACCAAAGAACATATCAAAAGAAACAACTCAGAGAAACAACCATTTATTTTTTTTGCGGCTACTTCCCGCTTTGCTCGACTCCACCATCTTTTCCTTCCTTGCTCTCATTTCAATTGATACGTGCAAATGTACTTCAACATTTGTGATCCTAGTTTCCAGATTATCAAGTTCGAGGTGGACCGTGAAACGTGCCTTCAGCTTCAT
Organism: Artemisia annua; assembly: GCA_014162995.1. Classification (NCBI taxonomy): domain Eukaryota; kingdom Viridiplantae; phylum Streptophyta; class Magnoliopsida; order Asterales; family Asteraceae; genus Artemisia; species Artemisia annua. The sequence goes on from LBNU01000245.1 coordinate 78,495, forward strand.
CGTTTACCGTCCAACAGCAGTAGTTTGAGCTTCAGTAGCAGCTTGAAAGCTTCAGCAGCAGCTTGAGCTTCCAGCAGCATCTACCCGTCGTCCATGAACTCTTGTACCAAGACTGTTTCCTAACACATTCGATAATCCCTGTCTCTCATCCACGGATTAACGTCCCTAAAAAGAATCATTTTCCTCCATAAATGCCCAAGCCCAATGTATCTCCACATAATTAAAGAGGAGCTCGTGTGACAAATAATTTTGCATACTCCTTTCAGCTGTGCAACCCCAAGTCATGTGTGTGTCTTGTAAGAATTGACCGATAACTTTATTTGTGAATCAAGAATATATGTGTGATATGAGACGGAAGATATTTTTGTGAGAATGTATATAGGTGGAATGTTTAGGATGATTTTGTAGGTTATAGTGTAGGCTGAATTGTGTGGAAGATAAATCCGTCCCGTCGACATGTCGACGGAATAACAACGCGGGAAAAAATTCCGCCTTATACTTCGCCAAATAAATAAAGGCATTATTATTTATATTTATTGTCCCGTCGACATGTCCGACGGGAACGTTAAACAACAAAAATAATTATTGC